>ML685834.1:4016408-4143863 GCA_007922175.1 Pelusios castaneus
GATTAATAAATCTGTTAGTCTTTAAAAGTGCCACAAGACTCTGTTGTCAGGTCCAAAGAACTTAGAGTGCACGTGTGAGAGAAGAGAGGTGAACAGAGAAATAGCCGTGGGAGCAGAAGGACAGGATGGTAAAATATGGGTGTCATGGTGGACCATATTCTGCTCTGTAATAGTGATGTAAAATCAGGATTAACTTCATTGCAGTCAGTGGTGCTTAGAGCAGAATTTGGCCCACTTTTTCACACCAGGCCCCCGAATCAACAAACATTCAGGCATATTCTTCACTTTATTACCATGAATGTCCCCAGTAGGTGTCCCCTGTAAGTTTCCCATCTTCAAAGCATCTGACAAAGTGGGATTTTCTCCCACGAAAACTCATGCAATGAATAAATCTTTTTGTCTTTAAAAATGTCACAGGACTCTCTTTGTTTCTCTGCAATAGACTAACACGGCTTCCCCTTTGGACCCAGTAGGTCTGTGTTTGAAGAATCAGAGCTGAAGTCCTACACGGCAGCTAAAACCCCATTAAAAACGTATTGCTTTCAATGTATGTGTAAGATGAGGGAAAGGGAGGGGAAACATTTTTAAAAAGCAACATTATTATTCATTTCCACTCTTGTGAGTTTAAAAAAAAACTGTTCCAATTCTTTTGTTTTAAAGAAAACCTTTGAGCTTTTGGGCTGAGTCACTGTAAAATGCATCTCATAGCAACTTTAGTTTTCCTTCAGCAGTCAAGATGGAGACATCAGATACAGGGGTTTATAATGGAAATGCTGACAGAACCATTGCATTAGAAAAAGAGCAGATACTGCTTTAATGCATGTGAACAAACAGCCCTTTCTTAAAGGGATGTCTGAATTCAAATGGATTCTAATTATCTGCGAAGACAGATAGGGAAGAAAGAAAACCCACTGATATAAAGAAATTCTAGTTGAAAAAATATCTATGCTGTAATTTCAGAAAGTTTCAGCTTCTGTTTTTGAGAGGCAGTAGGTAAAAGATAAGGAAGAAAATAATGAGCTTTTCTTATTTGTATTTGAAGTTTAGAAAAGACACATTGTGAGCGAACAAAAGATGTTCCATAAAACAAACAGTATGGTGTGTTAAAATAATTCTCGGTGGGAAGGAAAGAAGCTGCAAGGTGTTAAATAAGCATATTGTGATTTTTAGGCTTGAGGCCTGTTTTTAGTAAGATTTGAGTATTTCAAAAAAATTGTCATTTAATCTAGCGTCCTGCAAAATTTAATTTTAGCTTCAAATCCTGCAGTCAGAACTTTGAAGGAAGGACTTCATGGCAGCTTTCTCTGTTGATGTGTCTCTGTCTACTCCACAAAAGGCTTCTACTTATTCAGACCCTTTCATTCAGAATTCATATTTGAATTTATCGTGTAAACATACGATGTTTCAAAGTGAGTGTTTTCCCTTTGATGGTGTTATATTAAGAAAATTGTTTTAAAAGGCTCTCCCAACTGGCTTGTTGGTATGGGTTCAATATAGTATACAAAATACCACACATCAGTCACACAGTACACAATCCAAGTCATGAATATCCACAGCAGAGTATTCAGCTGACTCAGCAATTTTCCCTTACTGCTGTATTTCACTGAAGCAAGCTTCTGTGATCATATTCTGATCTCATTATATCCAGGTAAATCCAGAGTAAAACCACTGAATACAATAGAATTAGTCAGATTGACACCCGCGAAAAATGAGATCTCAGTAATTTTTTACTTCAGTAGTGTTACCCAGGTATAAACAAGATCAAAATCTGGCCTTTAACAGTCCAAAGCCAAATTAAAGAGAGACTGAGACATTCTACTTCCTTTACGTTCCAAGGGATGTCCAGTGGCTTCTCCTGGTTGGAGGTTGCAGTCTAGAGACATGCAAACAAGAGCAAGGTGAAAATAGCAGAGAATAAATTGTATGCAGCTGTTTATTCCCCTCAAAATATGAATGTTGCAAAACATATTACTATAGGTTTGCTGACATAAAAATGGAATCATCACATAAGTAGGATAGCAAGTTCTCAGGGGAACGCTTTAGCCAAAATACACTTTGCAGTAATTTCCCATAACTGAGTGAATACATTAATTTATGAATTTTCCATGAATAAGTTTCACCATTTTCCCCCCATATGTTATTTATTGATATCTATATACATTTAACGGCAGAAAAACAGAACTGATTTCCATTTGCAATAAAACAATTTAGAAACATTTAGCTGATCCCTAGGGATCATTCTAGACAAATGCAGCTCAATGCAAAAACTAACAGGAAATACAAGTATCATGCACAATCAGTGAACCACACACCAGTAGAAAATCACAACAGATAGCAGTAGAAAACATAGAACTTCAGACAAACCAGAGCCCAATTCTGTGTCCCCTTTGCTTGTCTTAAACAGTGCCTTCAAAGCAATGGGTTTAGCCTCAAATCAAGGTACCACTCAACAGGAGTCTGGAGTGGTAGAATCACTAGTGAAATTTCTGGGTGAGGGTCTTTGGCTTGTGTTATGCAGAGCCTGGTCAGAGTAAATTACCATAATGGTTCATTCCAGCCTTAAAAATCTATGAATCAGTCCCCCACTAATAGCTCCTGCTAGGTTTATTTTTCTTTACTTGCTTTGTGAGGGACTTGAGGAGAAGGCGAAAGAAAAGGGGTGTTTATTTTTCTGTATGGAAATAATGACGCAGGCTCTGTGGGTTGGGGGGGTTGGAATATTTTTTCTTCATGTGTTCTGGAATGCAGACCCAACAGTGGTACAGACTGCAGACTTATTATTCCTCCATCTGAAATCATCTGTGACCAGCCTCACCCTGACCTCCACCTGTTTTGATGCAAGTCAGAGGCTCCCTAACTTTTCGGAATCATGACTCCTTTCTGATTTCTGAGAAACCCTCATGCCACCCCACCCCTCCTTTACCATCATCCAACCCCCTTTTAACAAAAATTCAATTCATAATTATACAATTAAAAATAACCACAATAGATTTTCTTGACGCAAAAATGTTTCGCTATGAAAATTTCACAGCCTTGCGCCCCCGATGGATTTTCTTCATGCCCCCCAGGTTGGGAACCACTGATGTAGGTCATGTCTTTGAAAGCCAGCAGTTTCTGTATATAAAATAAAGTAATGGTCTTTTGATTAAGGAAACAGGACACCATAGGAAAAATAAACCATTTCCTTGGGGGCTTTTTTAGGGAACTGAAAATATTTAAAGAGACTGACATTTGTGTCCTGAATAACCCTAGTCTATAACTGGCATCAGCCTAACTTAATATTTAAATTTGGGCCATTCTTAGGCCACAGTCCTTCAAAACATGTATAACTAGCTTCACACACAAGTAGCAAGGGAATGGGGCCACGCATGTGCATCAAGTTACTCAAATGTGTAAGTATTTGCAATATGCGCTTCCGTGACCTCATCATTACCTTACACATTCTGATCATAAAACTGCTCTGGTTTAATCAGATTGCAGTTTGCTCAATGAGCTTTTTGGTTGGCGTTTGTTTATGTTTGTTTTATTTAGTTTTTGGTTTGGGGTTTTTGGGTTGTTTTTTTTTTTCAGTAGAAAGGAAAGCCACAAACAAAATAGCTTTAAAATTTCCAGAAACTGATCCATGTTTCTTTCTTAGCAGATTGTGATAATGGATATGAAGTTGGCCTTACCATCGTAAGGATAAATAAGTATTAGAATTATAATTGCTAATGCTATGATATATCATTTTCATTTATTATACCTAATAAAGCAGTTAACTAATTGATGTTCTGTAATGCGTTAAGTTAACAAGAATTCCAGTTGCCAAAAGCTTTATTGCAGTAGTCTCTCTTTCATGTTGAATATGGAGAACAAGTTGTACAGAGAGGACTTCACTTTCAGGACAGTTTAATCAGGAAGCATTCCTCTTTCCTCAGTTGTTTTTCATTGTGCGTGTTTTGCACAATCGGCATAAATTAAGCAATTGTGTGTTCATGCCTTTTTCATAAGGGGGGAAAACATGTACTTTCATTCCCCTTAGTCATGCATGAAATAAATAATATAAAGCTCAAATTACGCTATTCCACATGCTTATGCATATCCGTGCATTTTCTAAATCAGAAGGGAAGAGCATCATACAGAGCGTACAACCACCACGGTGTATTGAAGTTCAAAATGGGCCTAGGAGATAATGTTGATGTAGTCACAGGATAATGGTCTCCTACTGCTAGATTAAAGCCTGGGCAAAGCTGAGCCCTTACAAGAAAAGGTAAACAGAGGTAAAGCCGAGATATTTACAGTATTTTGAAAGAAGAGGGCATTTATCTTGTAACAATATCCTTTTCCATTCACTCTGCTTCTGTTGTACCAACATAATAAAAGATGCTGTCATTTTTTTCAATGGATGTGGCTTCAGAAGCTACATTTGCCCACTGCATTGCTGATACGGTAACATTACAGACTTATCCTGTTGTGTCCTTCAACCTTTTAATCATTCTACGCATTTCAAAACATATTGTGTCACTACAGCTGGGTCCTAAATACTCTGACCTAATAAAACCCAGTGTCCTTTTATCATTTATAACCATTTACTTGTGAATTAGTCCATCCAACAATTGCACTGTTAAGGACTGATTTGAGGCTTATAGTATAAGGTTCTGGCACTGCATATGATCAGCCCTTCTTATTGCTGTAATGTTCAATTTAGGGAAAAGATCTTTGAGACAGTAACTGCAGAGGGAGGATAACTGAAAATGCACTTTCTGTGAAATGGAAATCAGTGATAAAATAATTTTATCACTAAAGGCAATGATGAACTGCAAGTAAATTATGGACCATCACTTTTTCATTAACACGTTTTGAAATAATAGTTTTCTTTAGTTACCTCATTTTGGATCCAATCCTTCACAAGCCCCATTGCCCTAATGGTCTGGAATATTTATGGGCTAATACTCTCATTATATTTCTGAGATTGGCTTCATTGTTCAGTGGTTACTCTACTTTTAGGGGAAATGATTTTTAAACTGTTGTTGAGATAACTTAGAATCTAGCCCATAGAGATATTCTGTATGAATGATTAAATCCTTCCTCATATGAGGAGTCCCATTGAAGGCTGCAACTGAAGAGCTACTCTTGAGTCTTTAAGATATGAGACGCGGAGTGCTCTCAATTCCTCTTGGCCCCGGATTCATGCGGAATGAAATTTTGCCAATGACTCAGTGCAGCCCAATGAAAGCTGAGAGCAGTCAGCACCTCACAGTAGCAAGTCTTTAATCTGTACTACTGCGTAAATGGTATTAGCTGTAGCAGTCCTTGATAAACAGGCCCAGAGAGAGGCTGCATATTTGAAGTATGTCACTGTTGCCTAGCGGAAGGAGCGCTGGACTGGAACTTCCAAAACATGGCGTCTATTCTCAGTTTCGCCATTGGCCTGGTGAGTGAACCTGGGCAAGTAACTTCAACTTTTGGTGCCTCAGTTTCCTTATCTATTAAATAGGGATAATGGTACTTTGAAAAGTACTTTTAGATCTACTGATGACAAGTGTTATATAAGAAGTAGGTATTTATTATTTATTTTTATTTATTACTATTTATTATTTATTTATTTGTTATTAAACATTACGGCACCTTCAGTGGTGCTGAAATGTGGTGTCAAATATTAGGATGGCTAAGGCCCTGCCTACTTAAAATGGCGACGCTGTACCAGCATAAGACGGCTCATGTAATCTGAGCGACGTAAATTTGCCGACGTAAGGGAAGAGTAGATGTGACCTAAGGGTGATATCTCATTTGCCTATAGCTTCTGCTTGTACATTTTGTCCTAAACCAAAGTACCTTCCTGTTTTCTTGCAATTACAGTGCAAACTGGAGTTTCATGCTTGTACTTCTGACAAAAATATCGCAGCACGATGTGAAGGGCCGTGTCCGTGCCTTCCTGGACAAGAAAGCCCAAAACACAAGGCTGAGAAGACTGGTGAGTTTAGCTATTGATGGCACTATTACGTGATTTACTGGTACTACATTGTTCTTAAGAAATCTTGAAAGATTTTGTTTCTAACACTTGTATCAGGAAGCATTATGACAGTCATGTTGTCAGCTTGTGATGACAAATCATTTTCTAAACTTAAAGTGCTTTCTTATTGAACCCTCAAACATCTTAGCGGCAGTGAAATTGGCTCCTGCTTCATAAAGGGTGCCATAGAATAGTTGTGCTCTAGCTAATCAGTATTAACAATTATTTATTTTGAGTGGAAAATACCGAAGGCCAAAAGTAAATACCTCAAGTCATGTGATAGGATGGCCTGCCCTTAAAGGGCTAGAAACCTAGAGCTGGCCAGCTCCATACAATTAACTTGACATGCCATACCTGTATGGGGTGTGGGGTTCAGTTAGTAGATCCAATTGGATATGGAGAGAGAGAGAGAGCATTGAGTCTGCTGGGAATCTCCTGCAGTGAGCCCTGAGTCTTCAGGGGAAAGTGCTCCAGGAGAGGGACGGCCTGGGAGATGCCGAGGAGGAGAGAAACTGGGAGTATGGACTTGATAATGATTTTTGAGAACTTTATTTTGGGAATAATTTTATTACATTAATAAATCCAATGCCAAGGAGAGGTTATACTGCCCCAGAGGAGAGTTGTTTGATAGTTTGCTTGAGATAGCCCTCAAAAGAGGGGAAACTGAAGCAGAGCTGCTGTAGAGTGACATCAGGCTACAAGGGGTCGCTTGAGAGGCAGCCAGCCTGACAGTATCCTTATTGCAGAAGATACAAAATGAAAATAAAATATATATGAGAATTTATTGTTCTCTGAGGGCAGGCTTTTTACTTAAAAAAACTAATAGTAGCTGAATGAGTTTTTGACAGATTCAGTTAGGCAGCCTAAAGAAGTACAGATGTGAGTAGTTCAGAGATTGGCTGGTTGACATTGCAGGAGTCACAGTTCAGCAGTAGACAGAAGCTGAATTACTGTATAGAAAAACTGAAAGTCATGGTTTCCCACATAGACGACTCTTCCCTCTGCCACGAAATCCATGCATAGATCTTTGGGGATATGCAAGTTTCATGGGCTAATTCTCCCACCTCAGCACTCTTGAATCATCTAGGAATGAATGGTCCAGTGTGTAGGGAATTAGTGCTTAAAAAAAAAGCTGGAATCCTTCTGTCTAGCTATGAAATGGGGACGGTAGTGCAGCCCCAACAGTAGCAGTAAAATCTTCTCTCAACTGTCCTGCCAATGTCCTTCAGTACGTTTCCGGAGCGACGGCACAAAAGGAGCTTTCTTTCTTGCTTTGAGCCCACTGGGCCGTTCTTCTTAACATTTCCCACAGTTGCTAACACCAGTGTGGAGCTAGGAGCTAGGGCCGGATTAAGGCTCCCAGGGACCCAGGGCTGTCCACTTGGGCGCCCGCCTGACCATGGTGGTTCCCAGACTGGGGGTGAGATGATGCTCAGGAACACAAGCACTGGGGGCCAACAGATCCACCAACTGCGTGGGGCAGTGCTCAGCTCTGGGGTCCAGCTCTGGGGTGGGAGGGGGCGTGGGGCCAGCAGACTGGCCAGTCTTGAGGACAGGGCAGGCCGGCACTCAGCACAGGGAGCAGGACTCACAAACCAGCCAACTGTGAGGGTGGGGCAGGCCAGAGTTTGGCACTGGGGCCTGGCCATTGATGTGGGTGGGGACCTGCAGATGGGCCAGCTGTGGGGGTGGGGTGGTGCTGGGGCCCAGCAGACCAGCCCACCCCATGTGTGACAAGGCACAGACTGGTGGCACTCAGGATGGCCGCCGGAGGTACTCCGGGCCCACCAGGCCAGCATCCGATTTATTTTTGCGGTGCAGTGTGTGGTGGGGCCCCCCTTAGCAAGGGCCCAGGGCTGCAGCCCCTATAGCCCCTTTGTTTAATCCAGTCCTGAGCGGGGCTCCAAGTGTCCATTAGCATTTTAATTACATTGTTGTCTAGCCCCCCTAAGAGGATTACAAGCTGGAGTGTTTAAAAAACCAAGAGTTCGGGCATCCTGTCTATAATATTCCTGCCTGCTCTGGAGCTGCAGAGGCCAACACTAGAGCTTCTCTAAAACATAGGCCTCACAATAAGAGTTAGTGCGATGCAGAGGGCTTTGTGTGGGTGCTAGGCACCAGGGTCTGATCCCGCAGGGAGTCACCCAATGCCTAACCTCGCTTGAGCATTCCTGTTAACTCCAGTATGACTATTCACTGGGTTGAAGTTGAGCAGAATTGAGGTCTTTGGTGCATATAGTCGTTACTTGCATACATATAGGTACCAACCCCCCCCCCCCCACACACACACACACACACACACACACGCAAACAAAATAGGAGTTTTCCTTCCATAGAGACTGTAGGATTTGCCGCATAAAACCTGCATAACTTGTACTAAGGCTCTTGTGTTTAGCAATAATCATATCACTGCAGCTTTTATTTGTCTTAAAATTCCTCCAATAACACAAAGTAAACTTCTTTAATGTCTGCTCTGGAAAGATTTATCTTCTTTCTAGAACAATGAGGCATCATTCTCCAGCTAAGATTTTGAAAATTCAGTTTTATTCCCTCTTTTGGAAGGCATCAGTATTTTTTCTGCCCAGTGATCAAACTTAGATGAAGCGTTTTAGATGGCGAACTTCTGCAATGCAATGCATGACATCAATATTGCTTCATGTGGCCTGATTTTTTTTTTTACAGAACACTCGCTGAGAATATCCATAATCTTTTTTCTCATCCACAGATGTACACACTTTTCTCCTAATAGTCTGCTCCCTATACGCCCTCTTCATGGCCCTTATCAGATATAGTATCAGATTAATAAATCTTGTTACATTTTAAGTTTACAATTTCATTTGGACAACAAAAAAAATTCTAATAACCCTTATCTTGATAAATCCGTTTTGACAGGATGTCTGTATTCTGCACTCCAGACTACTGTTCTGTTTGTCTTTCAAACTTTTAAACTCCACATGCAAAACATTAAGTTTAGGGTTTGGGTGATCTGCACAGCTACTTTTTTGACTGCTGCTTCCTGGGGCCAAATTCTGGGTGACAGTTGGCATGCCACTCAACTGGTGACAGCAGTAGGAATACATTAGATCAACAGCTGCCTAGATACAGGCCCAGCCAGACAGGCATGGAGAGAGTGGATCTTCTCTGGCCACGTGGGAAATGAAGTCAGTATGTATATATATACACAAGTCCTCAAACATAGGAATGGTCTCTTCCTGCATACAAAATGTGTGCAAAGAAATTACAGGTATATATTTGTGCCTCTTCTGCAGCATCTATATGTGTTAGTTTGTGTGGCCAAAGAAGGTGGAAAGCAATTGCTCTGTGTTAGCCGGAATTTGACCTTTGGTGGTCTTATATAATTTTCTGAAGCACTTAGCTACTGAGCATGTGTGTATTATCATAGGTATGCCCTGAGCATATCCTTGGAAAATCCAGATACTCAAAAGCCATGAAGAGTGCTCCAGGAATACATGTAGATGAAAATATCATGAGATTCATCGTTGGCGCCATAATTTGAATTGAAGATTATACAATGCTCTTTGACACGTGCTACTGTATCTCCATATCTTTGGGTGGCCTAGTAAACAGATGCTTTCTACTTAAGTTAACAGGTAATCTGAAAATTAGCTGGTGGACACTACACTTAGGAGATGCCATGTCAGCCATAGCTGCCTAGAGAGCTTGTCTTCAGCAGCCACTTCTCACACAGTGCTTCATTATACCACGAGCAGAGCAGTTGCAGAATCTGGCCCTGTGCCTATAAACACAGGGAGTGAAACTGAGCCATTGTATTAGTGAGCAAACCACCATAGCTTTGTAAGAAGGGCACATAAGAAATTGCCAGAGTCAAAGGGACAGTCTAAACTGGTATAACTTAAGTTTTCTTCAATATTCTTCAGCTTGCCTATTATACCAATTAAGTCATCCTTGGATCTACTCAGTTTCTTACACATGGCGTCTGCGTTTGGCCCGCTGAAAGTCAGGAAGTCTTCAGTTCATCATTTGTGTGCTGCCAATCCATTAACAAGGGCCTCCCACAAAAATGTTTCCACTGAAGCATAGGCATAAACCTCATAGGCCAGTATCAGTTATACCCATGTATAGTTTTAGCAATATACAGAAGGAACCTGCAGGGTTTGTGTATGTTGATCCTTCACTGGAAGGGTATTAGTCAGGTCTACTCAGGTTTGTGTGATCATATTGAACTCTAATTCTTGACTTCAGAAGAGAGAAACCTGAGTACTTTTATATGTCGTGAGTATTCTTTGTTAGGCCAAGAGGTAGGTATCTGTGTTTTTGCAGTAATATGCTCTGAGTTCTAGCCAAGCCAATGCCCATGAGATGTATCTGAGCAGAAGAGCTGACTACCATGAGGAGTCTCTGGTCACAGAACTATTACAGTACAAAAATAAATGGCTTTCTCTCACTAACTGCAAATTATTTAAAATTTTCCACCAAAAGAAAGTGCAATCTGAGTTTGGGATTAAGGTTCTGGTTGGTGGCTGTTGTATTCTTTACTCTCTAGGCAGGTCCAGATTAATGAAGGGGCTATAGAGGTTGAAGCCCTGGGCCCTGGCTTCAGCTCCTAAGACTCCTGCCTGATCTGCCCCCTGCCGCCCCACTCATAGCTGGTGGGGTTTGGGGGAGTGCTGGGAGGGCCCCTGCCCTGCCAGTTCTGGGGGGCAGGGCTGAAACCCTGGAGCCAGAGACCAGGCTCCACACTCCCGCCCCGCCCCTGTGCTGGCTGGTCTGCTCCTAATGGCAGGGCAGGGCAGGCTGTGCCTGTTTGCTCTGCCCAAGGGTCGGGGCCGGCTGGCGTGTGGTGCGGTGTGGCCGTCCAGGGCCCTGGAGGCAGACCAGCCGGAGTGGGGCCAGGGTGGGAGAGCCCCCTGGCCATAGGGTCCCCTCACCCCAGCAACATCCCACCTGCAGGCCACCATAGTGGGGACCTGGGGCCCCAGGTGAGAGATGGAGCCCTGCAGTGGGAGGGCAGTCTGGAGCCCCGAGGCCGGTTAATCCGGCCCTGTCTCTAGGATGAGCAAACAGTTGTTGTTTCTAACTTTTCCCTGGATAATGCCTTTCTTTGGTCTGAAAGAAGAGTTGTATGAAGTCATGTATGAAAGATGAATGCTTTAGTTTTCCTCATGCAGTACAATTATATAATTAGCATTATCCTGCTGTGCTACTATAAACAGCAGAAAGATTCTCAGATTAATTTCTTTTCTCAAATGGGGTTTCAAGCACTGGATTCATATAAAAGAATTGTGTTGACAGATGATATCCTGTAGTCGTTCCTTATTAGAAGCCGGGTTCGTGAAATCCATTCCAACACAAGTGTATTGTTAAGAAGAAATAGATAGAGAGCCGAGGCTGATGCCTCACACAGGAATGTCAAATGGAAAAATACTAAAGAGAATTACTGCACAAGGGCTTCCAGCAAAATGGAAATGCAGCTCCTTGAGCTATTGCATAAACTTTCCTGTGTTTGTTGTATAACAGGGTTAAACGTGTGCTTGAGAACTTCAATTTAAAGGCGGTTTGCATTTCTTTACACATTCATTCAATCATATTCAAATATTATTCTATAATAAATTACTTTCAGAAATTAAAAATGTAAAGGAATGTTTAATTTCCAGAGTACTGTTATTCTAAATGGCATGACCTTTTTTTTAATACGCTTGTGAATGAAATTGGCAGCAGCATCAAAAGAAAAGCAATCTAAATGTATGTGCTCTGACGTACAATTGGCTGGAGTGTCTGAGATATATTTCCCTGTTTTTCCACTATGTTCGTACAAAAACAACCCAATTTAGAGAACAAAAATTAAGACCAATAAGTACTTTAATTATGAAGTTCCCTTTACAGTAGTAACCAGTATTATAAAGGAGTTAATAATTAAAAAAAAAAACACCACAAATGGTAAGGAAGGAAAATTGCAGCAGGCTAGTTATCTTTAATGATAAATACCAAGTCTAAAGCTTTGCACTATAAAGTTAAATCTTGGAAGAGACAGCAGAATCATATTCTTTATTTTAAAATTGAATTTTACTCAGTCCTCTGATGATCAGTGCACTCGTGATTATATTGGATTACTAATGGAATATTTCTAAAGCTGGAGCAAGAACTAGTGCTTAGCTGCCTTTTTTTCTTTTTTCCAAGACCCATTTAGATATCTGAAGTTTATCAAAACACTCAATATGATTCTTTATATATTTTTAAGCAAGACATTTGAATAGAATGTTATCAAACTCATGGAAATAATAAAACAAAAACTCTATTTGTTTTCTAATAATTGTAATAACTAGAGAACCTTTTATCTAACATTTCAACACTTTACAAACATTAAGCCTCACAACAACCCCATGAGGTTAGTTGTGTCTCATTTTACAAAGGGATAAACCAATTAACAGATAAGCTTTGTGATTTGCACAAATTGCACAGTATTTAATGTAGGAACAGGGATTACAACCCAGATTTCTAACTCAGTTTTGTGCTCTAGGCTCTTTGATACACTGCTTCTCTGGAGTTGAGTGGCGAACAGGGACTACTGATTCCAATATTTGTTGAATCCATTTGTTAAATCCAAAATTTTCAGTGTAACTGATGTAAATCAGTTTAAGCACTCACTTTAAGCACCCAAGATTGAATATTTTCTTGATATTGGTGGTGTATTTGGAGATCTGAGATCTTTTTGCTTCTATTAGGAAAAACAAAAAGAAGTCTCTGTGGCTATGTCTACACTTTTAAGTTAGTTCGAATTAAGGAAATTTAATTCAATCAAACTTAAGCCGTGGCCACACTAGGCTTTCATTAATTTGAATTAAGGGGTTCCTTAATTCGAACTAATAAATTTGATTGCTTAGTTCAAACTAACCCTTAATTCGAAATAGTTAGTTCGAATTAAGTCAACGTGGCCATTTTAGTTCAAACTAACTGCTTAGTTCGAACTAATCGGCAGATTGACCTTCCTGCAACTGACTAATTCGAACTAAGCAAGTGCATGGACATGGCTAGTTCGAACTAGCATTCTAGTGGGGCCATGCTAGTTCGAATTAAGTTAATTAAGTTAATTCAAGCTAACTAAAATTCGTTCGAATTAGTTAGTTCGAATTAACTAATTTGAACAAGCTTTTGTAAGTGTAGACATAGCCTGTGTGTGCTGTCTTATTAAAATCAAAACACAGCAACATACAGTTTTTATTGATTTCTTTGACCCATTTCTTTATTATCTGGGGAAGACACAGATAGTCAAAACATAGAGCTATTATGTAAACATTAAACTGTAGGAACTCTCCTTGACTTTTGTCCTTTCCTTACACATGGGGTTCCTTTCCATTCTCCCTCACTTTGAAGTCTGGAGTTACCAAGAGTCATATTAAGGCTAGAAGGGACTACTAGAGCATCTAATGTGGCCAACCAACGTTACCTGAACCTGCATATTAAACCCAGCAACCAAAATTAGGCCAAAATATTACAGCACTCAGGAAACTAGACTAATATGGGCCATTAGCAGAGAATGGGAAGAATCAAGATACACCTCTGCCCGAAGCCCATAAGTTATCAGGAAATTGCATAAGTGCCATAAAAAGTTTTAAGGAGTTGAGAACTAGTTTTGTGTGTTGCCACATATAAATAACGCTAATATTATGCATTGAGAAAATCTCCATCCCTAGGAACCGTTATGGAATAGAAAGTATTCCAACTTTTAGTTGACTTTTTTAGTAATGTGGCTATCATGGAATAGTCAGTCATGGAGCTTCTCCAGGTAGCTTGTTATTATGGAGAAGGACATCTTAATGTATGAGAAATGAAGTTTGAAAGACTAATGTTCCTTGATGATTTAGAGGAAGCAGTTAACTATAGTGATGGGGACAGAGGACTAGCTAATCAGGATGCCTGAATTTCATTCCTAACACACCTTGTAACATTCAGCCAAGTCATTTAAGTCAAAATGGTTAAGTATGGGTGCAAGTGAGGAAATTGTATTTGCACAATCAAATGAGTGTATTTATTTTCAGAGGTGCTAAATACTCATACTGCCCACTGGTTTCAATACCCTTCTTTTAAGGAGCCCAAATATGGATCTGCTTGTCTAATTTTAGGTCATAATGTCTAAACGTTGCAGTCTTAACATCTCTACGTCAGCCTCACTTTATCTGTGCATTAAACACATGTACTAATGCTGACTTCTCAGGGATGTTGTGGAGTTTATAGAATTGTTTGTAAAGCATTTTATGACCCTTGAATGAAAAGCCTGATAGGCCTGATGAAAACCCATTAGGTTTAATGGAAAGATTCCCACTGACCTCAAAGAGCTTTGGATCAGGCCCTACAACTGTACGGTATGGTTATTATTGTTCATGACCCTTTTGAATTGTGGTATGCAACAGATGAGTAAGTTAATGAAAAGCAAAAATAAACCCAGCCAAAGTTTTGTGCACGACGTCTGTCTTGCAGTTTACACTTTAATTTGTTACATGATAAAATACCCTTAGCTAAGCAAATTTGAATTGGATATCATCTCTACATGTGTTTTTATTATTATTTGCCTAAGAGCTTTCACACAAAGAAATCAGCCTTTACTATTCTCTGCCTAAAAAGTCTGGAAGATTTTTTTTCCCCCATTTTTGTTGGATATTGTCTGTGGATTACGGTCACTTCTCTCAATTAATGTTTAATTAAAATAATGCAAAAAGCAATCAAGAATTCATATCTTTGTTCCTTGAGGGCTGGTAGTCCCTCCTCTTTCTGCAATTGGAACAAAAAGCAAGTGGCTCCAGGATGAGGAAGAATATGGAAGAGCAAAGTATTGGCTCCTTGGAATGTTTCTTCCATTCCTCTCAGCTCAGGGATAGCATCTGTAGTTTATAGATGGAGGAGGTGGCCTTCAGGGAGGCCAGGGATGGTTCTGCTCTCCAGCTTTATCCCATTCCCCTCCCTTAAACCCTACATGGACTCCAGATATGTGCTGGTTCCTCCACAGTCATGTGAACCACCCCCTGGAAGAGCCCATGTACTCCAGTTAACTGCTTTGGCTAATAGAGTACTCTTTTCAGAATTACCCTTTGGTAGTTTTTCATGGAAATGAAAAAGCCCTCTAATAGAATTCTGTTTCCATCTGAACTCCCTCTCATGTGATTGGTAGAGAAAGGTTTAAACAATTTCTGTAGTAATGCTAGGTACTATGCAATTAAAAGTGCACATTAGACTGTCAAACAACTCACAGGGATACATGTTTGGCGCTAGAGGGAGGTCAGAAACTCCCTTTCACAAAGTATTTTGAGATTTCCAAATTTGGCTTTGAGCTGAATCTTGGAACAAAGTTTTGAAATCCTCTACAAAGGACAATTCTGGAAAGATACTGGTTTGGGTCAATATAAACTCAATGTTTCAACAAAGTTAATGATTCAATTTGATTTAGACATTTTTTTAAAATTGGCATGTATTGGGTTCCATGGCAACCCTACTGTACTCCATTCTGTCATCTGTATCCACACTATCTTATGTGTTGATACTACCCTACTGTCCTCTATCGTCCATGGGCCAAGAGCCCTGTCTGGCTAGGGACCTTGTAGGGAATCTCAGCCTGCTTCCTTCTGCCAGATACTGCCCTGGCTGGGCAATGGGGATGCCATTTGAGAGAAGACTCTTTGGGCTGCAGAAGAAGGCATTTGCAGAGAGACAGCAGATCCAGCATCTGAGCTCAGGCCTGACAGCAATTTGTTTGTTTCGTCACTTTCACCCCGTATTACACGTGAGAATCAGTCAGAATCCCAAGAGAAGGAGGGACCTGAAGCGTGACTAAGGGACTGATGTTGGAGTGCACACAGACTGTTTGGTTGCTTATCATGGGGTTGGAGTTATTGTCACGTGAATTCTTACTTCTCCAAAGGCTATTGGAAGGTCTCTCCTCCCTGACAAGTGGGGAGGAAGTTTGGAACTAACTAGCAGAATGGGAACCCCCCCCCCCCAATTCCAAAACCATTCTGGGCATGTCACCCAGACACCCACCTCTTGCCTGCATGAGAGCTTCTACACACCCCATACCCAGGCCCCGCTCTGCACATGTGACAAGTATATCCTGCTGTTTTGTTTTGAAAATCTGATCACCCTGGGATACATACCCATTATAAACCACCAACAGACATTCCTATTTGGGATGCACTAGAACCACGATTCAAATAACTGTGAAATGATTATCCCTATCAATAACATCCACTCATATGCCTTTTTGCATTCATTTGTAAGCCGGCTACATTTAATGAGGTGATCAATTGCAGTTACCGTCTCCCTTCAAATTCAATGAGACATCTTTAATCAATGTTATTTAACCTCACTACCATCCAAATTACATTAAATGCATTTGCTGTATTTCAAAAGGGATACAGAAGAATCTCCAAGGTGTATATTTGAAAAGTCGTGAGGATACTGAAGTCTCAAAAGTTTACACTGGAAAAATATTACAGGCTTTGGAGCAACATCTTAAATTTTTAGGAATTCTGTAAAGGTTGGAAAGGTCTCCCTCAAATCATCTGGACCAGCTCCTAATCCAGGTTATTTCTTAATGCTCCCTCATGAACATCTACATTGTGACACTGCGGTGTAGCTAACCCCTGCTTTCTGGCCAGGCCCATTACTTTTCATGGTGGTCCTGCCAGTCCCTTCTTCCAGTTGCATGACTGAAAGCTTCCCTCCAACGCCTAGCAACTGGAACGTCAGGAGGAGGAGGGAGGGCAAGTTTTTTGCTCCACTTGTGCAAATGATTGCCCAGTCTGGAGCTAAACATGACCTGCTTTGTGTCCTGTGAGATGCAAAGGACCTTCACCCCCACCCCCAAATAAATTAATAGGAGCTAAATGGCACACATCACTGCTTAGGCTTAGGCCCTGAGATGCTACATGGTTAGCTTATTCACCATTTTATATCGACTTCCGAAAAAGAATTGAAGTCTAATAGCCATATTCTTGATTCAGACAACATTTCCTTGGAAGTAATAGGGAATCCTGTCTCAGTGAGGAATGCAGGAAAAACATATTAGTCATATCAGGTAAAGAAAAGCAGAAAACTTGTCAAAAAATTTAAACTTTAAAAAAGATCATTTTGAAATACAACATTTTTCTAGAGCTTAGCAAGTAATTCTCAATAAATACTTCATTCAGGGGATGTCACTGCTTTCTGGATTGTGAGTTGAGCATATCAACTTTTCATTATTTCAAGTAATTTGAGGATTTTTTAAGCGAGTTGTTCTTGATCCGCAGATCATTTGTGCATAGCTTCTTACAAATTCAAAAGTCAAAATTTGCCCTGGGTTGAGTCCCAGAGCTGCAAACGCTTGCATTCATGAGCAACTTAGCATGGTTAGTGGTTCCATTGACTTAATTGAATCTGCTCATCTGCATAAAGTTAAGTGCGTAAATGTTTACAAGATCTGTCCCTTGGTCAGTTACATATGTCATATGATATTGTTTCTTTTCGCTGATTGGAACAGGCTTGTTTAACTTTGGACTGCTATATAATTAACAAATGTAATTGAATTTTTAATTTAACAAACAACATAATTCCAAATTTACTTTTGGTAAATATTTGAGCATAATTTGTGTGGGTTAGTGTGGGAGTATGAATATTCTGTTTAGTAAAACTCAAATGTGAATGTGAAGGGGGGGAGGGGTTGCAAAACACCCTGAAATCAAAATTCACTTGCCAGTTTGAGCAAATATTACTTGAAATGGTTTTCTCTGACATTCACTCAGCTCTACGCTTTTCTTTACTTGATGCAGCACATATTAAGGTAGTGAAAAGTTATATTTGCAAAATATTCACTTGAATGTTTCCTAAATATTTTCCATATTTTGTTCAGGAGCGCTGCTTGCTTATAAAACTTTGTTGGGTTTGAAGTGTAACTCAGAATTGATCCTGTGTTATCTGAATGTTTTTTCCCCACAAGGATATAAATATTTTACCAAAGAGAATAAATTAAAATATTTCATTTACTTTTAACACCCTCTCAGAGAAGTTGCTTTGGTGTGTGTGAATAAAGTCTACTTTGACGTGAGCCTGAAATGGAGAAAGAAGTCTCCTCTGGAGAAACTACTTTGCATTTAACTTCAGCTCAAAGGTTTTGAAATGAAGCATGGAAACATTGATCATAGAGATCAAGATCCTAGACAGATAGCAAGTTACAGACGATACTATCCATTGACTAACTGTCAACTTGCCTGCATACTCATCTTTTGATTTGATCAAACTATGGCAGTTTCCAAAATATAGCAGACAACTTCACTCTGTACTTCAGAGGTGAAAGTGACAGGCAAAGTGTGAAGAGTGAAAGAAGAACAGAGTTCAGGGTACCTCTCATTTTGCTTTCCTTAGCTACTTAGTATATGGAAATGATGTTAATGGTGGTGACAACATCACTGTCAACATGATTTCATGCAAAGATGCTTCCCTTTGAGAATCAAGATATGGAAGCAGTGATGTGATGCTGTCACAAGCTGATGTTTCTCCTTACCATCCCCAAGGGAAGACTAATATCAGAGCATACTGGTAGGATGGAGAAAAATAAGTTACAAAATAACAGCATGGTTACATAGATGCAAATTCAAAAGCCAAAACGGTTCATCGTGGTTTTCTTGTCTGACCTCCTGTATGCCGCAGGCTGTGTAACTTCCCCAAAATAATTTCTAGTGCAGAGCTTTTAGAAAAACATCCAATCCTGATTTAAACATTGTCAGTGATGGAGAATCCACCACGACACTTGGTCAATTGTTCCAATGGTTAATTACCTGCATTGTTGAAAACATGCACCTTATAGACTCTAAGATCAGTTTACATATTCATTAAAAATCCATGCTAATGTTCAGTCAATTTCATGTGCCAGTTCCTTTAATATCCTCAGATGGAGATTATCCTCTTTTTCCCCAACCATCTTTTTCTCTTTCCCCAGTTCTCTAAACAGGTTCTTGTGATCCTTGATGTCCAAGGGGTCTAATATTGCCCAAAGCCTTATGATAAAATGTTAAATCATTTCCTTTCCTGTAAGTGGAATGGGAAATAACTAATTCTTCCAGAACATTGAAGTCAGCGCTCATCCTCCAAATCATTTCTAACTAATCAATACAGTTGGAGGAAGCTAACTAGAAGATCAAGGCCAGTGCTTTTCCTATATTGACATGATAAATATCTCAATCAAATGTACTATAATTTTGAGACTACCTTATGCAGCATATAAATGCTATGGCACAAATACTGTTCTTATTTACATCTAGATAAATTGGAAGTATTGGCAATGAAGATTTACTGTTGATTTAGACTGGTGTGACAGATAGTAGGATTCAGGCAAGTGACCTGTTGATCAGTGTGTACATGGTTAGTCACACGCGCATGCACGCACGCACACACCATCCTGAGAGGCTTTGCGTCTCTTTGCCTTGGTTTCCTGTGATGGAAAGCAGCCTGCATCCACAACTTACACACCACTGTAATAACCTTTGTACAAAGCATGCCTTGTGAAATATCATTTGAAAACTAATAACACACTAGTCAGTAACATGATGGTGAAATGTATGTAACGATAGTATATGTACAGTTACAAAATCCCTTTCTTTGATGTTAACAAATGTTCAAAATCAGACAGTCCTGCCAAGACAGAAACTATTAGATAGGCCTGCCTGAAATAAAGGAATATGTGTCCACCTCAATTTACAGATAAGCAGTAAAGAGGGTTCTCAGGACAGCAGGGGGAAGGAGGTGGCAGAAAACAGAACAATTTGCATTTCAGCAAGCACAAGTGAGGGGAAGAAAGAACATGGAACCTCATTCACAATCAGCCTGCATGTCTCCTTCCTTACCACGTTGATAAATTTCACTTTGAAAGGTAATCTCACAAAAATCAACTTCAAAGGTTAACTGGATGATAACAGAAGAGGGCAGAAAACCCCAAGTTCTTTCTTTCACCTAAGAAGACAAAAGCATCAGGACCTTTGGGTCTCTGAGAGAGCCTGATCAAAAAGAAGTGTTGGTCACCATCTTGCTGGAAGACTGTGGGTAAGAGAAGCCATCATTAACAAAGCCTTGAACCAAAACTTGCTAGATTAAGTTTTAAACTTTTAGATGTGTTTTCGATTCATTTTGCGTGTAACCACTTCCAACTTTATCTCATATACCTGAATTCCCTTAAATTCCTATCGTCTTGTGTTTGTTTTATTTTTAATCTAAACCAGTCCAGTGCTGTGTTTAAACTGAACTGTCTAGTGGCTGCAGTTAAAGTAACAAACTGTTAAATAATGACTCCTTACTGGGGCAATGAACCTTGATATCTGAACTGTCCAGTAGAGGATTGGACATAGCAGAACACACGTTTTTGGGAAAAATTGGGACTGGGGGTGTGTTGGGATCACCCTACAAGTAGTAACCAAGGCTGGTGGAAGCCAGTATGGGGCTGTAGATAACCTGCTGGCGTCAGAGCTGCTGAACCAGAATGGTCTAGCACATAATCTAGGTGGGTGTTATCTGCATGCTGATTTGCTGGTTGTGAGCAGCCCCATTTGGGAGCTGGAGAAGAAAAGTATTGTGAGGCACCCAAGAGGGTTCTTTGAGTGATGGTCCCTATATGTATACCAGAAGTGGGTACACCTAAATGACATATGCCAGATCTGGAAGCTTTCCAACAGCAATGTCCATTGACCCGCACGTCCACTTCACACCATCATGTGCTTTCTGCGAGACTATAAGTGCCCGTGCAGGGCGACATGTCCTCATTTCATCTTATTGCATGGTCGGAATCAGAGTCTTCTCTTCATACTCACATGTCCTACAAGAAAATAGTCTGTTGTAGATAGTTCCGTTTCCCACCTCAAGCTGCGGTATCTTCCCGCACCTCTTCTTTTGGCCACCTACATGGGCAGATGAGCCACTTCTCCTCAGTCACAATGCACCTCTACCAGTGATGGTACTGGCCACAACGATGGTTCCTCCACTTCTGTAGGCTTCTTTGAACTTGGAGAGCCCTCTTGGTGGAACATGGGTACTTTGTGCCAGCTAAGGGGGCTGACTTTCTCTTCTTTTACCCTCCTGCGGCCTCACTGGTTGCACATATGGCGATGGAACAGTTGTGCCAGCATTACAACACTTTCATCTCCCTGGATAAGGCGGAGAAATACCTGAACCTCATATGTCGCAGACTCTATTCCTCTGCCACCCTTCAATTCTGCATTTCTAAATATCAAGCTCTGCTAGTGAAGTATGTTTTCAACAATACAGCACACTAGCGGAGTTCTTGGAGGACATCCTGCAAGAGAAGCACCAGCAGTTCCAGGCCCTCCTGGATGAGGGCTGCCTGATGGCCCAGGTCAGCCTCCAGGCCATGGTGGGTACAGCAAACATGTCCTGCCACTCCCTGGCCATAGTGTTAGCAGTCAGATGTGATGTGTGGCTCCAGTTGTTTGGCTTTCCCAGAGAGATATAATCTACCATCCAAGACCTCTCTGCCAATAAGGACAAACTGTTCTCTAATAAAAAAAAAAAAAGAAAAGAAAAAGGAAAGATGATGCCCTGTATTCACTGCAGGACTAGTGGGCAAACCTTCAGTCCCTTGATCCATTTCCCCACCACCTATAACCTAAACCTCTTATACTAGGAACCAAGAGCTGGACCTCAAACATCCCGGCTCCCAATACCCGTGGGTTTGGCCACCACAGCCTCTGCCGCCATGTCCCGCCACCAGCAGAAGGCCCAGTTTTGATGCAACGGTGAAGATCAGCAAATCCTCCACATCGCTACCTAATGCCACCTCTGCCATCTTTGGGGGCCATCTTGTCCTAATCACTCACCTTCGGGGCAAGATCACCATGGATCAGTGAGGGGGGGTGTTTGGCGCATGTGCCTGGAGTTACCGACCCCTGGTTTATAGTAATAGATGGGTCCTGGGATATCGGACACAGGTAAATTCTCTATTGTCTGAATTATGATTATTGCCCTATAACAGTTCTTCTGCACTCATCAGGCAATTCCTGTCAACAGCAAAAATGAAAACTGGGCAAAACTAAATCATGTACTAGACATTTCATACAGCGAATTGCATGTTATAAATGCCTCATTGATCTTCCATGATTTGAAGTTCAAGTTCTAAAAGGGCTGCAAATATTGTTGATGTGCATGGTACTTACAAAAAGTCGAAGGGATTGATCTGCTAAGAGCTGCAGTCTCTTGAGTGTTTTGAGGTGAGACAGCCACAAAGCAGTTTGCCAGATAAAAAAAAGCTCTTCACAGCATGAGGGAATTTATAATAAATCAGCATCTTTTAAGTATAAAATGAGAAAAATAATTCAGTTTTCCTTTGTCTCTAAATTACTGATTAACAAGTTATTTTACATGGTGATAGTTCCCATGTACAGTCAGTGTGCAAATACAATGTCCTGATGCTGTGTAAGTTCCAGAGGGGTAGGCATGTAAGTCAAGTTCAGCAAAACAAACAAGGAGTCCCGGGGCACATTTAAAGACTAACCAATTTATTTTTCATGAAGTGGAACTTTGCCCACAAAAGCTCATGTGAAAAATAAATTTGTTACTCTTTAAAAGTGCCCCAGGACTTCTTCTTTGTGATGCTGTGTAGTGTCATACAGGTATTGGATGTCACATGGCACAATATAGTATGTGGCTTTAGGGAAATAACTACACACACAAGATGCATTTGTTTTTGCATGAATCATGAAGGCCATATAACACAAAGGACCTGAGTTGCATTTACACTAAGGCTCCTTTACAGTGCCAGAAAAGTATTCTGTTGTGTTCAGAAATGGCTTTTACATATTGAAGGGAAAAAACATTGAACTTTTTCTTTCCTTTTAAATGTGTATGGATTCTGGGGACCACTGAGTCTCCTCACTTTCTCTAAAAATTTGAAACTCTACTTGAACTAAGGGGTTAATGTTGCATGGCTGGAAGATTGGGCCTGATTATTCCACTATACATTACAGGCCTCTAGAGCAGTGGTTCTTAACCACTGTGTCGAGACACATTACTGTGTCACCACACAGCAATAAATGAGCTGTGGAGATGGCTGGATTTGGCTGGGAGAGGGTGAACTGGCGTGTCCTGTTTGACCACAATAAGCCGCCTAGTGTGTTGTGGCCGTCAAAAGGTTGAGAAGCACTGCTCCAGAGTATGATGGATGTATACTGATGAAAATGGGTGTTCATATATGCCCTCCATCTCATTCCAATTTATTTCTGAACAAATGTATTGAAGAGCATCCCTCAAAAATATGAGTGGCAATAGATGTTGGAGAGCTGCTCCCATTCCCAGTCATCTTACAGAGGAAAGTAATCATCAGGTGTCTCCACTAAAGAAGGATGAAAAGCTTTGCGTGTAAAAGAAATCATACATATTTTTTACTTCAGTGAAACTCAAGAGCAAACTTCTGCATGTGCGTACGTGCTTTATGGCTTCGAGGCCCTAGCTGTGTTTCACTTCTCGTGACCCTAGCTATGGATCTCTGCTTTTCTTCTCCCCAGTGCTTATAACGCTATGCAGAAGCAATTATACTCCACTATAGTACAGTATACTCAAGTACTCTCAGTATGAACAAATAACACAGTCCCTGTCCCAGTATTTAGGAACCTAGGATCTAGATAAAATGTAACGATTGAGCTGCCAGCAGGCTTCCATAAACTTCCTCACGCTCTGCTCTTTGCCAGGTCTCTCACTCTCCCTGCTTTACATCCTGCTCCCCACCAGGCCTCACCTTTGCACAAAGGCTTATTTTTTACTCTTGCCTCAAAACTCAGTGTAAATATTCTCACAGTTCTTGCTCCTTCTGCCGCTTGCTCTCATGCTTCTCAGTCCCATGGTGTGTGCTCTCTTTTTCTCTCTTGTTTCTCTGCTCCCCCTCACTCTGGTGTTAGAGCTGGGATGATTTAGTTGGGGGTTGGTCCTGCTTTGAGCAGGTGGTTGGACTAGATGACCTCCAGAGGTCCCTTCCAACTCTAATCTATGAAGTGAAAAAACAAACAAGTGGGGGAGAAAGTGGACAGGAGATCAAAGTAACAGCAGAAACAGGTGCATTTCCATAAGGCAGTAGTCACAGAGGATTGCTTATTAGTGTGACACTTTTTCTCCCGTTCTCACAGGGGCTGTTGGGCCCAATTCAAAGGCCATTGACATCAATAAAAAGACACCCATTGACTTAATTTTTCTTTGGATCAGGCCCATTGTTTATGTCCTGCTGAGCCTGTCCAATTTTCAGGCTGATACCGGCTTGAATAAAAATGAAAGGTAAGACTCTGAAGTTTCAAAAGCAGCTGCAGTGAGGTGTGCCTTAGGAGAAGATGCAAAATCCCATGTTATTTTCATGTGAATTTCCTTTCTTCTTCACCCGATGATCTGGAAAGGCTTCAGGAGAAATAACTCTTGGAAATATAATTGTGGGAGATAGAGAGGTGGAGACCTTAAAGGCATAAAACTGGGGGAAACTATCAGGAACAGAAAACCCTGAACTGTGATATAAAATACCCATGGGACTTCCCCTTAATTTTGTATTTTAAAAATATCACTTTGGAAATTTAAAATAAGTTTAATAAATTGCTTTTAAATGTGAGTCATTGCTAAATGAGATCCTACAATACAACCTATTTCCTATTTGTGTAACACTGAATGATATTGAAAATGAAGAAGACATCCTTTTCTTGATCAAAAACATTTCTTTATACAAGGTTTTTTAAAGCAGAATTTGTTTTTATTATCAAAGATATTTTTAAAGTGCTTTGGTTCTTCGGAGTGGATTAGGACTAAAGACATATGGCGACTGCTTTACAGAATGTAAAGTAGTGGACACTGGAGAACATTGAGATCCAGGAGGAAATGCATAATTAAAATATATTTTAAGTGGAAAAGAGGAACGTGACAGTGTTATATCTTCAGTGTACTTTCCAGTGAACTGAATGCAGAGCTGGATGCAAAAAGAGAGATCTTTTAGCTTACAGCTTTACAGGATTTCACATTCCTTTTAAAAAATAATTTTGTGTTTTCAGCAATCATAAAATTATACATAAACTCTGCACCCAGTAGCAAGAATATTAGTCCCAAAAGCAACAGAAGTTTAGGGCTAAATCTCGTTTGCATCATTCAGAAGTAGTTAAGTCAGTTAACTTAACAAATGTAGCGGTACTACTAGAGTAAAATAAGCCAGATTTGGCTCTTAATTTTGTAGTGGTCTGAATAAAACAAACTGAACCAATCAGAGGGAAAAAAAATATTATCTTCCTTTCGGTGGGTGAATGAGTGAGTAGAATTTTGCAAGGTTTCCTTTGCAATATATTGAGGCAGAAACAGAATCAAATCAAAATCAAAATAGTCACAAGCTCACAATTTGCAAATCTCTCTCAAGCGACAGCTGGCTTTCGCTTCTTTAAACACCTCACTTATTTTACACCCACCTACTGGCTGAATAATTGAGGAATTAAACCATGATGTGCAAATTATACTTTGTTTTCTGTTAATACATGCTAAACAGGTGGTTTTAAATCCATAGTTATACAATCATTTAAATTTTCATAGCACACAAATATCCGCCTTTAATGGGCCATTCTTAGCAGTTGACATGCTGTATTGTGTATTTGCCATTGCTGTCGGACAAAAACATTTCAGATGTCTTTTTCTTTTCTTCTGCATTGGTAAGAAAAACGTCAGTAGTTTTTTCATTACTAACACCACTGTTGTCAAGGGTGATTGAGTAGATTCTGTTCATGGGTAGATACAATTTTTACCACAGTTTAGTATGGCTTACAAAAGTCAAGCGTTTCCTTTGGATGCAAAGTATTTGGCTACATTCTTGTGACATGAAGAATTCATAAAACAGAAAGTATGTGGTACCTCATAGAACTAGCTGATTTACTGCAGCTCTCAATAAAGGAAAGATGTTGTATGCAATGGAGCTATAGAGATAAGAGTGACAATAAAGAAGATTCCAAAGGGGTAGCCGTGTTAGTCTATTGTAGAAAGACAACAGAGTCCTGTGGCACTTTTAAAGACTAACAGATTTATAAAGAAGATGCAAGTGAAAACAATATAGTAAGTGTCTCAGAGAGAGTTTTCTTTTCGTGATTGGTCTTTTCATTCAAAAAGAAATTCAGAACCTGATGAAATTTGGAGGGGTCAAGAAAATTAGAAGGAACCATCTCCTGATTTCAACTAGCTGGTCAAGGGGTTTGCTCAGTAATTTACTTTACAAGCATACTAAGTGGAAGACTAGCAGCAGAGTTTTTACTGATCATGAAATGCAGGTGTAGTGTTAAGCATCAGATTACTACAGATTGTGAATACGATCTCTGGTCATCATCACAATGTACTACAATGAAATCCTAATGAAGAGTTAACAAAATGTTGCCATTCATAGGCAGTCATGGCAGCCGTGGGTTCATGGGCAGTTCTGTATATAAAGCATAGCATAGCAAATGATACCAGCACAATGTCCTCTTCATGGACAGAGTGTTTTCCTTAGCAACATATTGGCAACTCTGTTTTCTTATCCTAATTAATTCTCATTGTACGAGAATGGCAGTCTTCAGGCTCTTCACAGTTTGGAAAAATTGCCATTTGTTTTCATCCTTCACCTCTTTGCTCCCTTGAAAACAGCCAGCATTCTACAGTAGGATTTGATGATGAAAGGTGAAGTGAAGCCTCCTCTAGCAACTGGATACTTTGGCTTACTAGAGTAACTGCTGCTTGAAAGAGAAATTGGCTTCCCTGGAGAACATGAGGGCAATAAAGATATAGATGATTTGTACAAGAGCACCAGAAAATCAAACTCCTCATTCTTGTCATTTCTTTGGCAAGTAAAAAAGTGGCTGTTATATTTGTTTGTCCTTTTTACAAGTCCAAAGCATATTTATTTCCCTGAGGAGACAAGTGTATGGTTCTTTCTCGCAAGTCATGTATGCCAATCTTTAACAAGATGATACAAGGCTTTTCTATGAGTCTGTGGTGTGAAAAATGTCCTCAGCTGTAGGTCATGATAAACAAGAAGGTGATTAAAGTAGCCAGAAGAGAGCAAACAAACCAGCCAGGTGGTCTGATGACTATGTTGTTAGGCTATGAAGGATCCAGAATCCTAAATTTAGATTGAGATTAACAAAAAGAGCCTAAGGGAACTAGGCACCTAATGCCCTTAAAATGTTAGTCTTAATGCCTTAGGCCATGTCTATACTCAAAATGCTGCATCGATCGTCACGGATCGGCACAACAGGATCGATTGAGTGGCCAGTATAGACCACTCAGTCGATCCCAGCTGTGCTCTCATGTCAAGACAATAACTCCACCCTTCCAAGAGGAGTAATGCTATGTCGACAGGACAGCATTACCAGTTAACACAGCGGAGTGAAGGCAGCGAGGTAAGTAAGAATAACTAAGTCAATGAGAGTTACGCAGTCTGAGACACACAGATTGCGCATCTTCCATCAACAGTCCCACTTGTGGACTAGGCCTCAGTTTAGTTTAGTTTAAATATTAGATGTTTTTAGGATATCATCATATTAAGAAAGCCTAAAGCTTCTGTACCTCTGTATTCTGTCAACTCTCTGTCCCCTTCCTCCAAAATGCTCATCTGGGACATTATGCTTTGATGCTGTTCCTTCTCAATTACTGGTTTCAGATACAGGTCCTCGGTATTATAGCAAGGATGAAGAGAATTGGTTCAGTACTACATAAGCTTGGTATAAATGTCTACACAAACAGATAAGGAGTGAGGATGCACGTTTGTCCACTAATTCAGAGCAATAAATGAAATCTTAAGTAAGATGTAATTTGTGGTATTAATTATATCCTTTGTTATGTTAGTAACATGCAAATCTACGCAAAATGATTCATGTTGCAAGAAGATATCATAGGAGGTGGAGGTCCTTGTGGACTAGTCCCAGAAGATCCTTAACAGTTTCTTTTTAGCATTTCTTGCTTGTAATATTTCTTTTCTAAGTGTGTTGTCTAACTTGTTTGAGTATGTTCATGGTTGCAGCGCCTCCTTGACTACACATTTTTATTAGAAATACTAATATATACACTCTCATAGCACTTTATACTGAGTTTCTCAGTGCACTTTGCAAATATTAATGAATTTAGCCTACCACTGCCTCCGGTAAGTATTATTTCCGTTTTGATGGATGGGTAAAACTGAGGCATGGAGCATTTGCCTAATATTGTGCAGGAAGAGCATGAAATTGAACCTAGAGCTCTTGACACCCATTCTTGTGCTTTAACCACTAAACCACACTTCCTCCCAAAACATGAATTACTCTCTTCTGCATAAAGAAGTTTCTTTCAAACTGCCTGTATGGCTCTTGCACAGCATCTGTTTATGCCTGTTTCCTGTTACCTCACCTAAGGGACTTTTGTCTGTCCATATTCTCTATATTGCTTTTTGAATATTCAACCATTTATTTATTCATTCATTCTGCATGACTGCCTTTTGCTGAGGGCTGTTATATACTCTGGCCAGCAGACCATCCCCTTCTTGGGAGTCAAGAGACCTGGGGTGTATTCTCAGCTATGCCACCTATTTGCATTCTGACTTTAGCCAAGCCACTTAGCTGCTCTGTGCCTCAGTTTCTCCAAATGTAAAATAGAAATAATGCTTAACCTCCTTTGAAATGGTTTGAGGCCTACGGATGGAAGTGCTGCGTTTTATAAAACTAATTTTATTCCCCTTTTTTCCATTTCCCTCTGCCCTCTTTAATTCCCTGCTGATACATGCTCATTCTCTGTCCTGGTCTCTTTCCCCAGGGCCACCGCTGTAACTCCCTAACCACTTGGTGTGTGCATAAGTAGCTCTCCAGTTGATGTTCATTTCCCCTATATCTTCCAAAAACCTTTACAGTGTCTCAGAAACCTACACCCTTTTTGCATTCATCAGTTTCTTAGCCAGACATTTACATTCTTAAACTTTTCTATCCTACCCAATCCTGAGCTAGGCATAGGGGTATTACTTGGAAACTTTCTCTTTTGCCTCCTCTTTAACTCTTTCTATTTCTGTCTGGCAAGACATTTGTTCTGTCGTTGCTCATGTTATTAATACCAGCATCACAGCAATCTCTGCTTCTTCTGCCCCATCTGTCAGGAGCCTGTCCATCTACTTCATAATGGGCCACAGCCTCAAATGAGACCCAATCCCTTTGCATTGCTCAGTCTGGCCACAAATGGTTTTCTCCTTGGTATAAGGGGAACTTCCTGCTGGCATAAACCAGCCTCCACCACACACTTCCTCTCCAGCATAAGCACACATCATCGGGAGGAAGGGGCATGGTAGAATGGAGCTCTGCTACTTTGATAGTCCACTGGTATGATTTAGAGGAGCCCCTCAGCTTCTCTAAGCATCCTTGGGGTCAAGGCCCGCACAGACCAGCCCTCAGAATCAGGGAGATGTAGCCAGCTCTTTGATGCCACCTTTTTTTTCCTGTGTCAAGCACTGAAATCTCTTTGAAATAGCATTTGATCCCCTCTATTTAAGTACATGGCAATCATTGCAACCAGTTTGAGTAAGTCATTGAGAGGATTGTTGCTTGCATGTGTTGGGGACGGTACTGTGACCATATTACGAAAAGCAGTTAATGATTGCCCTGCAACGCTTTGCATGTGTAACATACTCTATAGTATGTTAAGTAAGTGCCAAGTATGCCTTTCTTTCTTTCTTTCTTTCTTTTCTTTCTTTCTTATAGTGTCAAGTCATTAATGTACTCTGTGGTATAGAATTAAACCGTTTTATGTTGCATGGGCTTTGCCTTTTTAGTGGGCTTTTTGTGTGTGTGTTTGGTTTGGGTTGGGTTTTTTTAAATTAAAGCTGGAAATTCCTGGGTTTCTGGGTTATTTCGAGGGTATGTGGTCTGTACATTTTCTGTAGATCGGTAGCCTATTCATATTCAGATGTTGCAGAGTTTGTTTTTGCAATGTTAGGTAATCCACAAATAAGAGACTTTCACACGGAGAACCATATTCTCTTATATCAGTGTAAATCAAATCAATGAAGTAACACTGTTTGCAAAAGCAGTGTGAGAAGAAAGTCAGCCCCATAATATTGCTGAATGTTAACTAGCTGAGTGAATTGAGATGATTTATGATCACTAAACTGTGAGTTATTTTTTACTGCCTGTAGCAATAAATTCTCATAATCCCATACTACCACACAGAATTCTAATAACAGTTATCTGGGTTTTTATCTTTTTTAGATCATGATAGCTGGGAGATCTCTTTTTCTGTGTGTTTATAGTCAGTTGGTTGGCTCTTTTTTTAATATTGGCTCTCTTTGTGTATTTACTTTAATGGTCTCTTTATTTTATATAAAAACAAACAGAGTCCTGTGACACTTTTTAAGAGTAACAGATTTATTTATCTATTTATTTATCGGTTAGTCTTTAAAAGTGCTCCGGGACTCTCTGTTTGTTTTTCTGCGATAGACTAACACGGCTATCACTTTGGAACTTTATTTTATATATGTTGTAGCCATGTTGGTCCCAGGACATTAAAGAGAAAGGTGGCTGAGGCAATATCTTTTATGGGACCAACATCTGTTGGTGAGAGAGACAAGTTTATAAAAAGCTAGATCATGAAGAGAAGCTGGTCCCATAAAAGATATTACCTCACCCACTGTGTCTCTTATTTTATAACAATGACAGTTACTTGGTTCAGATTACAGGCCCAATCCGTCAACCTGGACCCATGCAACTAGCCATGCAACCCATGCAACTCGTTTTTGTCATTATTAATGGTTTCTTCCCTACCCAAAGGCGTGTAGGTGCCTAAGATGTAATGAAAGTTGCATGCAGTCAGGTTCCCAGCACCTTGCTGAGGTGAGGGAAATTATAAACAATTTATAGGTGGGCAAACCGAGGCCCAGGCTGGAATGCACAATGAATCAGAGGTAAAGCCAGATTAATACCAAGGCATCTTGATTCCTACTCACTTTCTGTAACCATTAGACAGCTTCTCTTCCTCCTCCTCATAATTCCCATCGCTGCCACAAGAACAAATTCATGTGGTGCCATTTACTTTTCTCTTTATGCCTCTTCTCCAAGGACTGAAGCCCCAAAATATCAATACGCTTCTTCATATTAACCTGTAAAGAAGAATCACTTGCAGTACTAAATTAACCTTTTAAGATTCAGTATTTTGATTTTGAGCCATTCCACCAGTTTCTCTCCAGTTGCCATGGCGGTAAAAGAACAGGAACGACCAGACGGTCAAACTGTAGAACCATAAACGGGTCATATTACAGAACACATGAATTTAGTACATATTGTGCCACTGTCTTTCGGAGAATTTATGCAGGAGAGGGATTAAATCTGCCTCCTGTGGCAAAGATCACAGTGAGAACTGAATATGTCACAAAGTAAATTGATTTTGTATTAACGTTTGTGACAAGAATGGACAATGATACCAATGTTATACACGTAAACCCCAGAATCGCCCAACCTGCTTCCCGTTTGTATCAGAGACTGAAAGCGGATTGCTGAGGGAATTAGCATTCTTCTTACCCCTCAGGTCTCTATACGTATGAATCACAGCTCAATTTATGCTAAAGAATGAAACCTAAACTCTGGCTTAGTAAATGTAGAGGAACAAAACCAAAAATGAACTGTATCATTGCAGGTCTGGCTAATGTTATTGGCATTTTTCCTTCTGGTTGGACGGAAAATGTACCTAGACATGAAAAACAAACAAAAATGAAATTCACTCTAAGTTACACCTTCAGGACCTCTGCTGGCGGTGTTGGCTTTTGGTCAGTGAGCCCTACATCTTGATGATGTATATGTACACAACAAGGTTTGTCATCTAATCAGGATGAAGACTCGAAGGCTGAGCAACATAAGAGTTGTAGAACTCATTTATGGTTCTGTTTCAGGAAAGCACTTAAACATGTGCCTTAAGTCCATTCCTATTAGTCCATTTCTATTCAGGAGTGCTTTTAAGCTTGTATCGATCTTTAAGCATGTTCATAAGTCCCTTTCATTGGTCCATCTGTATGCGGTTAAAATTAAGCACATGCTTAAGTACTTCCCAGAATAGGGATACTTTCCTGAACTGGAGATTAGAACAAAATGCATACTGACATTCAGCTGTTCAAAGGGGCCAGCAGCTTGAAATACAGCTTGAAAAATTAGTTCATTCTTACTGCTTTAGAACTCTGTTTTTGACTGTTGCAAGACAAAAAACTCTAAAATACAGAGAAAATATTCCAACGCTAAGCAATCAACTAGAGCCTCAGGTTACTGCAAAGTTTGGGGATGATCATACAGGCTCTTCTCTCCTTTCCCCTATCAATCTCATCTTTCACCAACAGGTTCTTATACTAGATGAGACATAGACGTACTTCATCTGAGGCAATATGAAGTGAGGAAGAATATCTTAAGATGCATTTTAAGAGAAAGGGGGGAAACATTTTCATTTGTACCTCCTCTGCCATTGGGTGGGCAGAGTTGTGGGGGATATCAGCAGGAAGGAAAAATGTGGAGTAAGAACATGTTCTCCCTATCCCTATCCTTCAACATTTTCCCCTATGTTTTCAGTGGCACCCATCTCCAGGTACCTCCCAAAAAATGAATGGGTCTATCCTCAATAGACCCATGTAAGACAAGAAATTATTATTAACCGTTTTGCTTCATAGGGAAACAAATATATGTGAAAGATAACATGGCTTGCCCATGGTCTCACAAAAAGCTTGTGTCCGTGCTGGGATTAGAACCCCAGATTTCTTGTATCTCAACAGCACTGTCCTCTTTGTTGGCTGTTCATCATGTAATCATGCTGTAGCTCAGTCCCAAATAATTTCATGAATAAATAAAGTAATATTCCATTTCTGGAAAATATGATCACATATACATGAATGCAAATACAACATAATATGAATGTACCGTATATGCTCACCTATTAGCCGATCCACGTATAAGCTGACCCTCGTTTTTAAACCCTAAAAAACCAGAAAACCGCACCACCTGCGCATAAGCCACCCCCCCCCCCGGGGGGCCGGCCCCCGTCCCCTCCCCCCCCCCCGCCCCCCCCCCCTGGCTCCCCGCCCCCCCCCCCCCAACCCTCCTTATCTGGCTGGAGGCCCGAAGCTGCAGTGGTGGCCAGCAGAGCCATTCCTGGGCCAAGCCCCTTCTGCCCTGAGCATGTTCTGTCTGAGCATGCTCAGTGTGGGAGGTTTGAAACTCCCAGTTTTAGCTGTGATCCTCGAATAGCAGAACACAGCTTTTGGGGCATATATTGGAGCATAGAATTCTCAGTTTATACCCGAGCATATACGGTATTCTTTCATTGAAAAACATATTTCACAAAAAGCATTTACATGGAATTAAAACTATTTTTACATACAGTTAGTTGAAAACATTGTGCAGTCGCTTTTATCTTTATTTTTAATCCAAATATTTGCTTGCATCTGTAAAGTCATTTTAATTAGTTTTTTGTCATTACCACTATAGCCCAAGAGTATGTTTTGTTTGTAAAAGAGTATGTGATAATATTCTGCTAGATGATATGATTTTAATGGATTACTTTTTACTCTGATTTTCACAGACTGATGAATGGGATAAAAGGGCAACTTTCCCATAAAGTGCCAGCCCATATGAACTCACGAACATATTTGACAAGTAAACAGAACTTCTGGTTTATGATAGGCCATGTGGAACTTATTGTGATTTGACTGTCAATGATGATGAAATGTTTGCGATAAATACCCAGGGTGGATAGCCAGGTATCCCACTGAAAACGAGAGCAAACGGAAAAGGCTCCCCACACCACAACACATACAACATGGCTTATTTTCACTTAATCTAATTTGTTCAACAAATGGAAAATCAAAAAAGACATCCAAAACATTTTGACTTGAAACTCTGACTTGCTTCCCTAGAAAACCTCTATATTTTCCAGTTTGGATGGAATAAAATAGATTAATATACTACTAGTCATGGCAATCTGTACGTATGCTAGTAACTGTTATTAAATGGGTTCAGTGCATTCTATATAAAGCTTTAAGTCTCTTGTTAGGGAGTCACACAGACCTATGTTTATTCTGAAGAACTTGTGGACTGCAATTCGTTTCAGATTTATGGTTCCCCCATCTTTAAAGCAATGTAGTACTTACAAGGAAATGGCAGTCAAATGTAATTTTTTTTTAAACCAACCAATGTGATTTAATGCTTATAGAATTTATCTGCCTGGTGAGTCAGTAGCATAACATGATTTTAATTACACCTACCATACTTCACTGCATTCTCTCATTCTGTGGCAGAGTGTTATCAGAGTAAAGGTCCATGAGATGTGTTGAGCTCTGCTGAGCACGAAGTTGGAAAGTTAGTTCTTTTAAGTGATGAGAAAGCAAACTTGCACTTGTGATTCAAAGAGAAGTGATTCTTATTATTATATACAGAATTAATGGGAAACACAAACCGCTAAGTGCATGTGTGGGTGTTAAGAAATCAACTGCAAACTTTCCAAAACAAATGATAAGAGAAAGAAAGGAAGGGAATGCTGAAGTGGGTCAGGAACACTTTATTTGAAGATAATTATTGTCATTCGTTCATTGTGGATCATGCTATGGATAAGTGGGTTTTATTACCTTTATTTGCACTGTAACTGTAATTTCCTAGTAACCAGGTGCCATATTAGGCCGCCTATAGTTAGCTACAGTGTTTTTAGCATATATACAATGTAAATTTGTTCTAACTGCCTTTACTGATGCACCTAAGAGGCAAAGAGGACAAATGAAAGAAGATCGCTTCAGATATCCAAGAACTGACAGCTTTAATATACTTGCTGTCATTATGCGCTGTAAAATATCTTGGTGGTCCTGCTGCATTGTAGCAAATACGTGTGGCAGAAAAGGCCTTTGGCTTCCCTAATCTCTGTCCACACATAAACAGATCTCTTCATTTTAAAACTGAATAAACCTGTAGAAACACAATTGTCTCAGCCAAGAAATATTATACTAATACTTAAACTGAAAACTACCAAGAGATTTTAACTGCCTGTAGAGAGCAATAATTCATCCAAACAAGTTTTTTTTTTCCTTCCAGGAGTTTGTTCTTCTATAAAGTGGGAAAAGAGAGGTAATGTAAGGTAATTATGAAGAAGATTTAGTTTGTGGTTTGTGATTTTGATTCAAAACTCATTTGTAATGCCTGGAGAGAGAATAATCTGAGAAAATAGGAATAATCAATGTGCTGTCATCCATTGAAGTCAAATGAGGGTCAGATCCTGCACTGACTTGCATTCAGTATCCTTTCCCTGAGATCAGTGAAGTTACTCCATGTCTGCATTGGTATAATTAACAAGAATTTGGGTTAATGTGTCTACAAGGGTATGATTCAGCCCAGACTTCTGCCAATATGTCTTTAGGAAAGTTTTGATGCTATTTCCACAATCTTGAAAACTGTAATAGTGTATTGAAAAAAGGAATTACTATCCTCAAGATAGGAACACAAACCATCCTTTGAAGTAAAATATATCCAATGAACAGAGAAGGCCTGATTTCAATTTCATACCAGTTTTATTGTACGTGCTGTTAACGCCAAATGTAGTTGTCATGAATTACACCAGCATAAATGAGACCAGAAACAGACCCAGATTGTTTCAAGGCTTTCTACTACACCTGAAACTCTTCTGCTAGTTGTTTTTCCTACTCCTCTGCCCTCTTTCTTCCCTGTCAGCATACCAGTGACATTCATTTTAAACAGAATATGAAGGTGAGCGGATCAGTCCCCAACCTCTTATCTAGCAGCCTTGTACTCAAAGCAGCTGGGAAGACACCTTGTAGGAGCAATCAAGGAGACTCCTTCTCAAGTACAAAACTAACCCAGTGCTTTGCTCTCTCTTCTACTAGGTTAGCAGTTCTCAAACTTCCTCGAACTGTGACCTCCTTCTGACAACAAAAATCACTACATGACGCCATGCCATAGAGGACCCTGCCAAGCTAAGCTCCTTGGGCTGGCTTCAGACATGCACAATGGGACTTGAGCTTCAGTAGGGTTAGCGTTAGGCTCGCTGAGGCCTAGCTTGGCAAGGTCAAGGCCAAAAACCCAAGGCCCACTGTGGAGGAGGGTGAAGCCCAAATCTCAGCACCAGTGACTCTAATGCTGGTCCTGTCAACCTCATTAAAATGAATTCACAACCCACCTCAGGATCTCAACCCACAGACTAAGAACTGCTGACCTAGAGAGAGGGTGGAATTGAGGATGACACCCAGGTTATGGGTCTGAATGAGAGAGAGTTGTCTACATCTTGTGTTGCCTCCATGACGGACAAAGGAGGGAGTGGGATTTGGATGAGACTATTCACAAGCAAGTTGTAGAGAAGGAAGAAGGTGGTTCCAAAGAGAGAGTTCTGTGGAACCCCCCATGGAGTTCTGGAGAGGAACTGCAGGCAGTGCATGCAATAAGCTTAGAGAGATAAAGGGAAGAAGGGAGACGGAGAGAAAGTTGGAGAGGCAAGTGGAGTCAAGGTTGGCGTTTTTAAGATGAGAGAGACTAGAGCAGTGGTTTTCAACCAGTGGGCCATGACACACTGGTGTGCCATGAGAACTATCCAAGTGTGCTGTGAAATTTTGTACAAAGGTAATGAAAATCAATGTAAAACAAACATTGTTTCATCTTAAGTAATATTCTATCCAACCAAAATTACAACTCATAAAACTCGTGAAAATTAATCATCAAATTAAAAATGAGGTATTGGTCTTTTGAATCTAAAACGTGAATATTCTAATCGCAGGTCGCCAAAGGGCAGAATTGAGATGACATTTTTTCTGGTGGATTTGAAATATTAATGCATTTGATCCTTCTTTAGCTTGTTGTACACCCTCTGTTGCAAACCTTTCTAGTAAGACCATAACCATAGTAAATGTAAGTAAATATGATGTTTATGAGCAATCAATTCAGCTGAAAAAAGTGGGTGTGCCATGGAATTGTTTGTTTCATTGAAGTGTGCCGGGTTACTGAAAAGGTTGGTAACCACTGAACTAGAGCATGCATGTATTGTGAGGACAAAGGACCAGAGGAGAATGAAAAGTAAAGGAGAAGTCATATATCACCTACTTCAGTGCTCTTTCCCCTCTTTCTATCTGTATATTTAAGGTTTGCTTCAAAATCTTGAAGCCATTTATCTTTATCAGCCTTTCTAAAAGGAGTCCAATTAAAAATACTAGTAGTGAGTTGGGTCCACTTTGAGAAGTCACCTTGTAGATTGCTACTCATGTTTAGCTCCTTAGACTAGTTGTCTAACGGGAAGGAAAGAACAAGGGCATGGACTGTTCATGGCAAAAAGTAACCAGACCACAGTCCTAAACTTCAGGATGAGACTGGATTAAAAAACAAGACTGGTAGTGAATGGTTCACTGTTTTTCAAAGATAGATTGAAAATCATTGACCAGATCCTTAGGTGGTGTAAATCAGCATAGCTCCATTTAATTCAGTGGAGGAATGCTGATTTATACTAGGCTGAGGATGGGTTCTCTGACCACAGTTTTCTAGTTTAAGATATCTCTCCCCAGTTGTTGTCTAACTTTAATCCTTAAAGTTAGATTTTGGTGGAAGGCCTGATTTACTAAGAAGTGTCTGAATTATCTGAATTTCCATGTAGAACCATAAAATAATAGGGATGGAAGGGACCTCACGAGGTCATCTAGTCCAACCCCCTGCTAAAAAGCAGGACCACTCCCCCTAAATCACCCCAGCCAGGGTTTTGTCTAACCGAGCCTTAAAAATCTCCAAAGATGGAGATTCTACCACCTCCCTAGATAGCCCATTCCAATGCTTCACCACCCTCCTAGTGAGAAAGTTTTTCCTAATATCCAACCTTGACCTCCCCAGCTGTAATTTGAAACCATTGCTCCTTGTTCTGTCCTCTGTTACCCTCGAGAACAGCCTAGCTCCCTCCTCTTTGGAGCACCCCTTCAAGTAGTTGAAGGTTGCTATCAAATCTCCCCTCAGTCTTCTCTTCTGTAGACTAAATAAGCCTAGTTCCTTCAGTCTCTCCTCATAAGTCATGTGCCCCAGCCCCCTAATCATTTTTGTTGCCCTCCGCTGGACTCTTTCTAATTTGTCCACATCCTTTCTGTAGTGGGGAGCCCAAAACTGGACACAGTATTCCAGATGCGGCCTGACCAGTGTCGAATAGAGGGGAATTATCACATCCCTCGATCTGCTGGCAATACTCCTACTGATGCAGCCTAATATGCCATTGGCCTTTTTCGCAACAACGGCACACTGTTGGCTCATATTCATCTTCCCGTCCACCATAACCCCCAGGTCCTTTTCTACAGCGCTGCTACTTAGCCGATCGGTCCCCAGCCTGTAGCAGTGCATGGGATTTTTCCGTCCTAAGTGCAGGACTTTGCACTTGTCTTTGTTGAACCTCATGAGGTTTCTTTCAGCCCAGTGTTCCAATTTGTCCAAGTCTCCCTGTCCCTGCCCTCCAGAGTATCTACCATTCCCCCCAACTTGGTATCATCTGCAAACTTACTACGCACAAGTATGCAACTTTCATCTTCCTCCGGTTTCTACAGTAGAATTCTACCATGCAATGCAAATAATTTCTAAATTAATTTCTAATTTTGAAAGGTTCAACTTCTTAACTAGAGTATTTTCCTTCAAGTGCACTTTTACTGAGATTTATGGAAACCCTGTTCTTCATGGCAAAGGGCACTTGTGTAATTTAAAAAGCCCTCATGCCACAGAAATTTGGGAACATCTGTAGGGTTTGTGCAAAAAACATTAGTTAACAAATGATGTATATCTTTTACTCTAAAATATACCAATCTTTTTTAAGTGATTTAAGGCAGCTGGGGAGAGAACTAGTATCTTTTCATTTTACAAGCAAGTGGCATAATAGCGTTCGGAATTCAATTCAGCAGCTACTGAATTTTTTATTTTGGAGTATGGTAAAGTAAAAGCATGTATAACAAATGCAACTTCTACAAAAGCAACTCATTGAAACCAAGATAATTGAATTTTCTATTTTAGAAAACGTGATTACAGATTGATAGCCCAACATATTCAATTTGGCACTCTGTCCTGAGAAAAATCTGTGAATGTTCAACTGAAAATGTACTACCAGAGGTTCTGTAATTTATCCTTTTCAGTCCTCAATTTTTGTTGTTATTGTTACTTTATTATTTTAACTGAATAGCCAGGAAGGTCTATTCAGTTAAAATGGGCTATTTTAATACATTGGTTGACCTGTTGAGCCTTACATTTATTTGTTGCTAGAGGGATTTTAATTATCCTCAAGAACACAAAATTACCTTACATGATACATTAGTTATGTAATCCAATAGGAAAAGGATTGATATATATTTTTAATGGAAGTGAATAGTACTCCTTTAGTTGTATGTAGAAAAAAATACACTAACAGAAGGGCAGTAACAGACAAAGTACGTAATCAGACATTGAAGCATATTGCAAGATAAAATACACTCTCTACAATTCTCTAATATAGGTCTGCTGCACTATCCCCATGTCAGTGTTTCTCAACCTTTCTGATATCAGGGACTGGGGAGATCTCAGGCTTCCTATACTGTGTCAGGGAGATCTCGGGGACTGGTGCCGGTCCATGGACTGGTCGTAGAGAAACTCTGCCCTATGTGCTATCCCCCTTATGGCCAAATGAGGTATCAAAATAAATTGAGACAGCTCACACTAGGTCTGCTTTCATGTGCCTAAGCGTAAATCCAGAGTATGTCCATTCCCATTAATAGAGTTGCATGACGTGTTAAGACAGTATTTGGGCCACTGACATCAAAGCGATTTGCACCCATTTACACCACAGCTGAATTTAGTTCTCGCTGAATGCCAAATCAGTGCAGGTTACACTGTGTTACTACTTACATCTGCTCCTGATTAGACTGGACATGTAACTTACAATGTGTAGTGTCTTTAAAGATTCATATAGTACAATATGTTCTACTGCTACCTTGGGACTGCTCATTTTAAATAGACCAATATCTGCTTTTATATTTCACTGTGATCCTGTTAAATATGCCTGATACTGCATAATACTATGGTCTCTTTTTAACAAATTAAGAGTATTTGAGATAAAGAAGTTATCTTCTACAATATTCTTAACTAGTAAAAGGGTTGTAAACTGAGATGACATATTTGTTTTATTATTTTGACAGGAACCATAACATAATTGAGATAATTCGTTTTTCTGATTTTAATTTGTGATACAAAGACTTTAGGATAAATTCCGCTCTCAGTTATACCGATTTAATGATAGGCTGTCTCCTAGTAAGGGAATGACATTACTTTGGATTTAAATGATGTACCTGAGATAAGAATCCATTGTGTTTGTATAGAAAGTTTTAGAAATTATGTAACTGGTCCTGTTCATTTGTGTGTTTTGAAAAAGCAAATGTCACTGTCCTTGTATTGTAAGAACTTTGGTAACCACACCTCATTTTTTGCACATATGAAACCTGTCATAGTAATTCATTTTCACAAGTTTTGTCAAGTAATCCCTTCAAGAATAAAGATTTTCTGTTTTCATTTTTTTTCAAAAAAGGATTTGAACAGAACCTCTTGGGAGTGGAGGCTGTTACTTACTATATATTTGTGCAGTGCCTAGCACAATAGGGCCTGACCTGATTGCTCTTTAGGTGCTACTGCAATAGAAATGGTAAATAACAATAATTAGACTCAGGGTTGCTTCCTCTGCACAAAAAGGGTCAGATTCTGCTGTTACACACAGGCAATGGATGTGGGCAGGATATCGTTCTGTACTACCATGTGTTCTCATGCAATTTCCCTGAATCTTATCTAGTATCTGTCTTTTTTCATCCTTTCCATATCCCCATTGTCTTTAGTGGAACTCCATGAGGGACTGCAACCTAAATTACTAGCTGTTTTCCACTAGGCCCATCCAACATGGTGATCAGCTATCACCCTGATTCTGCCACCTCCTCTTAGTTCTTTCATTGTCAAAATCTTGCTGCTATTTTTTTTCCTGGAGTAGCACATAACAATGCTTCATGTGATAGTCGGTTACAGCACATGTGCAGCTGAACCTATTATATTTGATACAAAGTGACAGTTGATAGAAAATTGTATTGACAGACCATGATTGAACATAATTACAGAACTGAAATCAACCATCCTGAATTAATTTAATCATAATATAAATACATTTACATTTTCTGGTGCTCCTACAGTCACATTTGAAAAATGTTTGCCCACTTTTGTTTACAGTGGTTGAACTGCTCAACTGAATTAGACACTTCTAATTAAACTAATGTTAGATCTTTCTTTACACATGAACTGAAAGATAAAGATGCTTAAGCATAAAAGTGTTTATTCTAATAAAATGGCATATGACTGTATTACAACTCTGTCTGCAGTTCTGTAATAAGGTCCACCTGACACACACAGCGTAATTGAGTCCACGTGGGCCAGTCATTTTTGCTGCAGTTTAAATCTCAATAAGAAGTCAATGAGATCTACTAAAAAATTCAAGTTTGAAGTTCCTAATTTGTGTTACTTTTGAATTCCTCAGTGGGCTCAAGTACCACGGTAATGATCATGGTGTAAAAACACAGCAGAAAATATAGAGAGGGCGATATCATTTTACACTCCCATAACTTTAAAATGTCTCAACTGCTTATGTTCAGACATTCTAAAAAAAAGTCACCTTTTGGCTGAAACAACATATAGAACGTTTTAGAAGTCGTTTAAGAAAATTGTGTGCAACTGCAAAAGAACTAAAATGAAAGCTGGAACACAACATAGCATGTGCTACTCTGTCCTGTTGTAATGAATCACTTTCTAAGTAAAGAACTTCCCTTTTTATATATACCTTTGGAAATATATGGTGATATTAATAATATGTCACTATTTTCTGTTGCCTTGCAGACTTTAATATATCATTTACTAAAAGCAACAAAACTTGTGAATTTCTATTGGCAAGAATCACTGCAATCTGATGCTTCTTTGGGAATGCGTTAACTCTTGGAAAGAAAAATGTGTGGACAGTGGCAAAGTGCTTGTATAAAGAGGGTATTTTTGATTAATAGAGTGGAGTAGATGTGCTTCAAAGAACACCTTCTAAGAATGCACAGAACTAACATGATCTAAAGGAAAGGTGTTACGATCAAAAGCTTTCAGTGCAGTCTGATTAGCCTTTCTGCAAAAACACTATTTACTGTAAGCCCTTAGCCACTTTTTAGACCTATTTTGAGAGCTCACATTGTGATTTACATAAGTTCTTATATTTGCTCAGCCCCAAACAACAGTCGCAACTAATGGCCCTGTAGCAATGCTTGTGACAGACAGGCAGAAAGATAAATCACCAGATACTTTTTCTCCCCTACCGAGTGTCTCCTTATGAGATGCTTCACTCATTAACTTTCCAGTCCACATTTGCCATCAGAGACTACAGATACATGAGTGTTTTGAAGAGAATCTCTCATTGTCTCAACAGGAGTATGGGGGTTGGTCGGACTAGTAGGGAGATGGCAAACTGTTGGGTGGAGAACCCTTCCCCAATCTCTGATGCATGTGGACATGTACTAGGGAAGGGAAGATTTCTCTGCCCCTCATTGGCCAGCCAGGAAGGGAATAGTAGTGCCAGCTGGCTCTCATACTCTTCCCTGCTCCCCCATTAAAAGCCTTCGTGGGTACACAGGGTCCATTTTGCCTTGATAATTGCCCTGCCTGCCCTCCATGTAATTAACGTATGCTGAGCAGTATTTCCAGGATGCTGTGAGTCTGACCAATTGCCATTTCTCACATTGTTTTTGAAAGACCCAACTTCCTGAAGTAAATGAGAGCCAGGATTTGGCTGTTTGTGCCTTTCACCTGTAAAAAGAAGGGGAGACCTGAAGTCTTTGTTGACCAGAGTCCTCCTTGGTACTCTGTACCCGCTCTGAGGGCTTGGGAAGGACCAGAGAATATAGAAATAAACTGAGTGCCAGGGGTTGGCTGAAGAGGTTGGGTTATAGATTATACAGTAGGAGCCCTGCGTCCCCACACAGGAGCCAATTCTCTGCTTGGTATGTGAGGGGGTGGGTCATCTCATCCTCTCATTCACCGTTAAAGTTGAGGCCTGCTATTTAAATTCATCCCTGTTGGTCTTTCATGCAGGTGCATGTTTTGATCAAATCCAGACAACCTGAGGCGGACTAGTCTGTGACCCTTATTGATTTCAGTGGGTGTTGCAGGTAGCACTAAGTGATAAGGAGTGGGGGGAAGCTCCATAAATCCTTATTTGAATATTTTGCGTGTCTCTTGTGTTCATTTTCTACTAACATCAGAGCTAGAATGTTTTACTGGTGCAAGTTCCAAAGGGATAGCTGTGTTAGTCTAGTTCAGCAGAACAAACAACAGGTGATTTGACCTCTCCTTCCTCTATATGCTGTTCCCCAGTGTTTGAATCTTAAAGACTTTGATTTGCTATCGCAGTCTGACCTGCTCCCATGACTTACACTTCCCTGCATTTATTTTCCTCCCATTCTGTAAATTCCCCAGCTTCAAAGCATCTGCTGAAGTGGGATTTTCTCCCACCAAACCTCATGCGATAAATAAATTGGTTAGACTTTAAAAGTGCCCCAGAACTCCTTGTTTGTTTTACTGGTGCAAGTGTTTTCTGAAAGTGAACTGTAAAGTCACACACATGGATATTCGCAGTGAAAATGTTGAGATACTAGTCTAATGGGGAAACAGGAAAATGGTCTCAGCTCCGCCCTCTGTTACTTTTTCCATTGTCCAGATGACTGTAGAATGTCTGAAAACTAATGGGTGGAAAGTGGACATATCTCCACACTGACATTTGTGCACTAAAATATTACATTTTGTATAATGATAGAAAGTATTTATAATGTGGGGGGGGGGGGTTAAGCTTCCAATTTTGTGTAGCAGCAAATTAGATAAAGCAAATATTAGAAAAGAAAGAGACTGAAGTCCAGTTTCTATGCCCAGTTACATCAGTAAATATCCAGTGTAGCCCAGCTGAAATCTGAATATTTATTGGTGTATATGAGATTAAACTATGTCGCTCCTTCTGTATGTTTTACCCTTACCCAGGAATATAAAATGTATACTGTACTTTCCAGAACCATTTGGATAAGAGGAATAGTGTCAAAGATATAAGTAGCATCAAAAGATCATTAATCTCAGCTTGTTTCTACACATATATTAGGCAAGTTTAAAGCAAACTGTACCAAATGCTTTCACGTGTAAACAATATCAAAGCATTAAAGTAGTTTTATTTGGATTATTTATTACATTAGCAGATTCTTTCCCAGTATCTGAAATTTACCTGTAACATGTTTAGTTATGCACAGGGGTGGATTTTATCAAAGGCATGGGGAGGCCAACACCGCCACCAGCAACAGGAGCCAGATCCGGCCCCAGCCAGGACCTGAGGCCACTGGCATGGGCAGGATCTGGCCCTGGCCGGGACCTGGAGCTGACATGGCTGGGGGAAGCAGAGGACTGGGTCAGCTGTGGAGCTGCCTTCCCCAAGGCAAGCTCCGAAATCCACACATGGTTATGCATACCAACATGTCTGCTACAAGAGGATATGTAATCTCACTCTGTTTAACAAGCAGCCATTATTAAGCTAAAAGGGGTTGGATTAGATGACCTCGTGAGGTCCCTTCCATCCCTATTATTCTATGATTTGGGCAATTTCGCACATACTACCTGTAGATAAACTTCTTATTCTGGCCTATGCTTTGGAATATGCTTGGGAGCCAAAACTAATTTTATCTATTTTAGTACTCTATATTCATTCAGCTTACACAGACACTGATTGAGAGAATGCCGTTAACTAGTTGACATTTTTAATTACATTTTCTAAACCTAATTTATTCCAAGTGATTTATTAGAATAGGTTAATAAGAAAAATACCCATAAGGGGAAAAGAAGAGAAGAAAGTGGTGGGGGGAGTGAAGGGCTTGCAGGAGACCTTATAAATGTTATTGAAAATAAGTTTCTTGCTGAATCACCTATCTCCTGACATGAGGTCATGATGCCCTTATGATGTAAATATTAACAAGTAAAGTTCCACAATATTAAAATGATTTAAGACCACTGATACCACATTGACGGGTGCAGCATAAGCATGTGGGGAGAGAGAGACAGAACATTCATATAGTCTTGGAATAACAAAATCACATTATAAATATATCTGTGAATAGCAATGCAGACAATTTTCTTAAGATTATTAAACCTTTAGACTAGGATCAAGACCAAGCTAATCAGATATTGAATATAAAAAACTCGGTACCCATGCAACATAAAATTTGCAAAATCAAACACACAAAAATCTAGACATTCTAAATGTTAAGGTTGTCCATAGTATGTATGCTGACTATTTTATTTATATTCATTAAAAAGTTTGATATACAAGGATTTACATTATCAAGGAGAATAAAGGAAAATACTGCTTGCGCACAACATGGCCAAATAAACATTGACATAGCAAGCTTATATTCTAGAATTTCCTAACTACTGAATGCTTGATTTCACAATCTTATTATGTTTCATTGCTTCTCGGTTTTTTGCTTTTAATTTCTTTTAATTTTCTAGTTGTTGTTAAAGGGAAGGAAAAAGGACTAAAATACAGTTGCCCTGCATTTATGTTTTAGCGCACACATATAAACTTAAGGAAACTCAATTTTCTGTTACATGTGTTTAGTGCTTTACATTTTTTAAACAGTTTGATGTTTGTGAAATACAAACCAGTTTTTTCAAACCACGCAAAGGCCCTAAGGCCCAGGTTTTAAAAGGTATTAGATATTACTGTGCTCAGCTTCACAGCTCCTTACTAATGTAAGAGCTTCTGATGGAATTTAGAATTCTAAGTCCCTACGTTTCTTTTTGCAAATGAGATTTAGGCTTTTGATTCAGTTAAGTGTTGTGATGCTGACGGCATTAAAACATAAATAAATCAAAAAAACCTGGATCTAAGTGCTCAGTGAAGATGACATCCATCTCTAGTTTCAAACTTCAGCTATATCTGCTGTAGACTTAAATGAAACCTACTGTTTTTCTCAATTCTGGAGAAGTAAATTCTGCAATCAATATACTACAGTTCAGTTCAGAATGGCCTGGACTAATTCAACAAGTTAGACCTATCTCTGGTGAATTCTTTAATTCACTGTCAAAGGAGAGAGAGAGAGAGAGAGAGAGAGAGAGAGAGAGAGAGAGAGAGAGAGAGAGTGTGTGTGTGTGTGTGTGTGTGTGTGTGTACATATACTTGCAAGCTTGGGAAGAATTTTAAGGGTTTCAAAATTCTGTAGAGCTTTAGCAATTTCATAAAAAGTTCAGCTATTTCATCCATGAGATGACATTGTCAAACTCCATTCTTATTAACTCATGTTTATTCATTTCTGGATAAAGATGTTGTTCATAGTGCCAAATCTATTGCCAAGATTAAAAATCCCAAAATACCTGCACTCCAACAGAACATTAGGAGAAATCATGCCAAAGATCTCCTTTGAATCTAAAGTTGTTGCTCCTGACCTGTCCCTTGCTTTGACCGCATGTAATTAATAAGAGTCTTTTAAGTATCTGCTGATGTACATTTCTGAGACACCCCTAAAGAGGGCTGCTGTCCCTTTTTTAAACGTGTCTTAGAAAAAGTTACTCTTTTAATGAAACTTTTAATGAAAGTTTTCTTGTATTCCTGTTTGCAGCAGTCCTCAATAACAAAAGCAATGTGCATGTAAAAGTCAACACAAAATTGCCTCATTCTTAATTCATTTTCACTTCTTTTCAACCTGTAACTATATCAGTGCTTTACCATGCTCTGCTCATTTACATTTGATTAAATCCGACCCTTCCTCCTTATTAATAGTTACCTTTTTGCACAAATACAACTGCTCATTGTGGTTTACCATATCTCAACTATAAATGAGGAAAGACATTGCCTTGACTTCCAGAACTTAGTAAAGAATCTCTTAGTCCCAAGTCTGAAATCGCAAGTGATTCATAAACCACACTGAAACCCACAAAGTATGGACTTAATAGCTATACTAGTACATCTTATGCAATGTGCATTAGCTATCATGTGCATTAGTCAGAAGGACATAAGTACTAATGAGCAATGAAAGAAGCCATCTATGCTGTTTAAAACAAGGGGAAATTGTAATGTTTTACCTAGGCAGTTTTCAGAAATGAAACAGATAATTTGGCATCACTTTTAAATTGCTTATCCCATTTAGAGAGCCCAGCCACCTCAGATTATTCTACAAAGTGGATTGTTCAATTAATGCACTTTACAAATGTTGTACCGCTTCTAGTGTTTCCAATGTTTCTTTTCCAGATGAAGGAGTATTATTAGAAACAAGCCTTCTCAAATCAAGTTACCCAGAATAGTCTTAATTGGTTTAATAGAATAATTTATCCATTTTAGCATATAGGTTTTCCCATTAATATCAATATTTTACACCATTTCACAAACAAGATTTGATGATCAAATCATTTGGGGACCAAATGTATAATCCAAATAGCCGTTTTTACTACTATCTACATAACATGAAGAGTAATTCTGCTCTAAGCTACACCTTTGCATCCTAGTTCTGCTTTGAGATACACCTGTGCATCCATGTAAATTAGCATAAGAGTGGCTGAGAGCACAGTAAAAGCTAACAAATGTATTTATTGCATGACCTTTAATGAGTATAATCCCACTTCATCAGACCAATATCACATATCAGTGGTTTTCAAACTTTTTTTTTCTTGGAACCCAATTGAAAAAAAATTTATGCCCATGACCCAACAATTACGTCTTCCAGCAATGCATTCCAGGCCTTTGGTAGCAGCAGGAGGGGGAGCCATGACCCAGTACATGAGAGTCTGTGACCCAGTCCTAGGTCCTGACCCGTGGTTTGAAAGCCACTGTCATATATCATACACTTCATCATTATACCCACGAAAGCTCATGAGATAAATGAATGCATTAGTCCTTGTTTGTTTTGCTGAAATAGACTAACACAGCTACCCATCTGGAACTCGAGATCACAGTCCTTCTGAAGAATGCAAATACATATTATGTCAGAAATTTAAAATGGGAAAATTGGAATTACTTTGGATAATACTCAAATGTATGGGTTTAGGTGTATCACTCATGATCTACTGACAGCATAGGGTCTTGGATTATTTTAGTCTGGAAATTTTTTTAATCCTTTTTAAAAGTTTCAGGTCTTTGGACTAAGACTGGAATCCTACATGCACCATAGCTGATTATTAGGAATAGAATATCAGGGCTGAGTTCTTTACATGCACTGGTTGTCACCTTCAGGAAGCAGAAATGCTCTGCTGCATGTTTTGTAACCCCCCACAGTCCAGGTTGGCTCTGTTAAAGTCCTAAAACCTCATAAACAATGAGAACAATAGACCCCAGCATTCTATACAAATAGAGAGTTGTTAAAATATCCAGAAGTAAACTCCAAATCCGTGCATCATCAAAAAAGGATCGCTCTGAAAATATTGGGGGCCTTGGCATCCAAAGAGCATGACACAGGCTTTTGATAAAGAGACTAGATAAAACATTAATAGTCCGTGTGTCTCCTGCCCCTTCGTCAATCAGGTTTGATTCAAATGGAGCTACACCCCTGGAAAATCAGTGATAGTGGGAGGAGAATCCAGCCCTGAGTTGCTTTGATAATTCCTGGAGTTAAATAAACCTGATGATTTAAATCACCAAGGCAGCCTTTTGATTTAGATATACAATTCCTGTTTAAATCCGTTCACAGTATAAAAGAAACCTATTAAAGATATGCAGTGAATGTCACTAAACTGTTTGCAATTAAATGGTCTCCACTGTAAAACTGATGATGTATGTATAATGTAAAAGTAGCACCTGGAGTTCAGAATCCTTCGTTATAAAAAATGCCTGGCTGGACCTTTTACAAAATTTGTTAATTGCAAACACTTGGAGTGCATTGATCCATAGCCACTCTGATTAAAAAATTATTCCAAACAGCACCTATGAGAACTGACAAGGGACTGTTTTGAAAGAACCACACAAGATGTACATTTAAATGAGGGCTGTTGGCCAATTCCCAGTGTATTACTCTTGCCTTGCTTTTTTCTTTCAATAGCTACAGTTTCAGTTATTTAATTTTCTACAGAACTCCTAAAGGTTAAATTTGATTCACATTGTTTTCACTTTGACTTAAGCATTTCTGAACTAAGCATCCGAGAGAGTTGGTGGGGAGGTGTTTCCCTTCTTTCCTTTGCTCTTTTGCTCAAAGAATGGTCTGAGCTATCGGAAGATTAGAATAATTGCTTATCAAAGCTTCCACCTACCATATAATACTGCTTGGTCAGGCTGGTCATTTTCAAAACCTCTTCATCCACAGTGCCAAATGTTTCTGATTTTAAACAATGGCCAGAGTACTGGCATTTTTTGCTGGCGCCGCTGCCCAGATGGTGGGGGCAAGGTCAGCAGGAAAAAGGAGCATGCCACTGGAAGGAAAGGGGTGGCGCAGGAAGAGGAGGGGTGAGAGAGTCATTTTTCAAATTTGCTATCAAGATATGAGTTCCGGCACATTTTTTTTTTAAACAAACAAAGCACTGCATATAGATAATTCTTACCCTTTTTTCAGAAGTGCTCCACACCTGGTATTCCTAACTCCACAGCCTGGGTTTGAACACACCCTCTTCCTTTATATTGATGGTTAAATATTTTAATAGCTAAAATATTTTTTTAAGAAAATGTTTTTAGTAAATGATTGCATCCATGAGCACGTAAAACCAAGTCTCGCCTCTTTCTAGAGGGAATTAAAATTAAACACATGCTTGGGAAAGCATGGGGGCCCAACTGGCATCTCTTTACGGGTTTCTTAAAGAAATGCTGTGCTGGGGATTTTTCCAGCTCCATTCAGTAGCTTTTCAGTATTATTAATGATCTCTGTAGCTAAATGACCAGGTGCTCATTGAGGGGCTCACACTTTTCCATACATTGATTATGGAATGGAATTGTTGCCTTGACAAAGGATAATGGCACGTGTAACAGTAGGTGTAACTGCAGGTGGTAGCTATGCTAAATGTGTTTTATCTCTGGGCTTCTCTAATATTCAGCTCGGCTAACTATGCTCTCATTAATCAAGCAGATGTTTCCTTTAGGGATCAGTAAGGTCCTATGCACTGCATTACACCATTGTGCCTCAAGCATCAGAAATATCATGATCACCCTAGCCAGGAGCACCCAGGCTATTAAAAATTAACCAGTTGTGCCACCGTGCAAGTGAGCTCTAGATGGGTTTGAAGGGAGCTCCTTCCTTTTCCAAGCCAACAATCTGTTCTGCAGCTGCATTCACAGCCCATGGCTGAGGTAGCACCTGTGCGTCTTAACTCCCCTCTAGAGGAAAAGATCAGTGACTAGATTCGATCTAGCCAGACCCACCAGAACCCATCCTGCATTCTCCTCTGTAACCCTCCTACTTCACCCTCAAACTCACTTAGGAGACTGAATAATAGGAACCAAAGTCTTGGCCCTCATATGCCCCTTTGCACCACTGAAGATACTAAGGCACTAGAAAGCCAAGCTGACCAGCTCACGGATGATTCCTCTGGCATGAATGCCCCAGCTGGAAATTTCATGGCTCGGGACCTGGAAAATTGGGATTAAGGCATTTGATCTTGAGTTCCCATTGTTGTATATCAGAAGTGACCCTGGTGATATTGATGGAGTTTTATTCCTGTAAAGTTGATGTAAGATCAGATCAAATTCAGGCCTTAGAACTAATCAAGGTTTATTCTCTATTCTGTATTTATTTCCTAAATCATAACTTGATTTTAATGCAATCTCATATACATCACGTTGCCACTCTATATGTCTTGCCTTGATTCAGTACATTTTGTCTGAAACTGTCCACATTACAAAGATGCTTGGAGTTGCCTTTTTTTGATTGTGGAAGGCATAGTGGTGCAGAGAGATTTTTTATTTCCTTCCTGGGGCTTTTGCAGTCCACTGGGGATCTGTGTTGTCTCATTTTCACTTTCTCATTCAATTTCTATCAGCTTTCCCAGCAGTTTGCAGGGAAAATTCCTATGAGACCTCTCCAAACAACATCCTGCCCCAAAATTCTCATTGTCTTTTCTGAAGTTTTATGTTTTCACATTTTAGAATAATTCACCACAAGACAATGTTTTATCTTAATAAAACCCTGGTGGTATGATACTTGGAGACATTCAGCAGGGACCCACAAAATAAACACAAGGATATGCGCAATGTAAAATAAAAATAGCTGTGTGTGCAAAAGAAGTTAAAGGAAGACCAAAATAGTTTCTGCCAGTGTATGCTGACTCATGAGAATCTCTCTCCATCTTGCTCAAGCATAGACAAACTGGATTTATGTATCTCTTTGCAAGGACCCCTGAGGAAGTGAATAAAGATGGGGACTCTTGTACAATTGAAGTTATTCCCTTCAGTTGCGTCTGATGTTCTGTGTAGGTGTACATGTTTTAAGCTTTATATTTAGGTGGTGATGGATTTCTAATACAATTCAAGAACTAATATCTCTTGGCCAAATGTTCAGTGTTTAGGCAGTGGCCTAAGTAAGAGTTGACCAGGGGGCTGACAGGGAAGGATGTAGGAGCATGCTTCCTTTGGGAGAGCTGGTTTTCAGAACACTATATGTCCAAGGAAGCAACCCGTGCATTCACCTGACCTCAGTAAATGCCATTGTGACAGAGATTGCACACACTACAGAAGGTGGTACATACTTCCTACCCAAAACTTCATATAGTCTGGCCTAAATAGAATGTTTTCCATATAGTCCAATAGTTCCCAATCAGGGGTATGCAGAGATCATCCAGAGGGCATGTCAATTCACCTAGATATTTGTCTAGTTTTACAACAAGTTACATAAAATGTGCTAGCGAAGTCAGTACAAACTAAAAAATGTCCTACAGACAATGACTTGTTTGTACTGCTCTATATCCTATGCACTCAAACATACGTACATTATTTATATTCCATTGATTTATTTTATAATCATACAGTAAAAATGAGAAAGTAAGCAATTTTTCAGCAACCATGTGCTGTGACACTTTTGTATTTTTATGTCTGATTTTTGTAAGCAAGTAGTTTTTAAGTGAAGTAAAACTTGGGGGTATGCAAGACACGACACATCAGACTCCAGGATTCTGGAAAAGCTGAAAGCCACTGATGTAGTCCGGATAGCTCATTCAGGGAACATAAATAATCCACACTTAATTGTGGAGAGCCCACATCATCTACAATTTGTAAGTTTTCCTCTAGAATAGAACTCCCTCAATACAATGAAAACTGGCATTCATAGAATCATAGAAACTGGAAGGAACCATGAGAGGTCATTGAGTCCAGTCTCCTGCACTTCAGAGCTTGATGAGAGTAAAAATAATACCTTATCTTCCAATAACAGTCCCTTCTTCAAGATAGGTTGTCAATATATATTCCTGTGCACTCATGTTCTGATTATTTTAACTAGCAGCAGAGTAGGAGGGTCCACCGCCAACCCCTACAAGGGCATAAAGAGAAAGGGGATAACCGCATAGCAATCTTCCGTCAGACCTCTGCAGTGTCCCAGTATCTTCCTGCGCTCTACCATCTTCTTTTGGTTTGTAAATAGTTGTAGATAGTGTTAGAGAGTTAGGCAATTGATAGTTTAGCAATTAATTGTAAGGCAAGTTTAATGTTCCCCCTTTTTTATTCATTCCTTTCCTTTGGGAATTTATTTTTCCCTGAAAGCACCAAGTCATGCCTGCTGCGGCAGAGCAGAAGTCTGTGGGTTCAAGAATTGCCCTTCGTGAGAGGCAGTAATACCTCTCAATAATGTGTATACCAGCTGACAGGTGCTCAATTTGTCATTCATTCTTAAGGACAATGCAAGAAGGTAGGGAGGCACGCCTGAAAATGTGTTTGATCTAGAAATCCACAGGTTCCTCCTCAGACACCAGAATGTCCAGGGTTGAAAATCTGGAGAAATTATCTAAGTGTTTCTGTCACCTCTGATGTGGACGTCATTCAACAGTCTTCCTCCTCAGCTGATGAGATAAAAGCTTTCACACCAAGAGGAGAATACCTCAGTTCTAGTCTCCTCAGAGTGTAAAAACTCCCCTACTACCAACCACATGGCACCAAAACACGCAGTACTGGCCTTTCCAGTGCCATCTACTGAACTACCAACTCTGTTTGTCTGCATTCTTTACTGGAGATCTCAGTGCCAACACTTTAGGTGGTGCCTGGGGACTTATCTGTCTCATGAATACTAGATTCACCATTGCTAGTGGTCATTCCTTTGCGCTGAGTAGGAGCTGAATTGCGGTAGGCTTAGCACCTCCACCATATCAGATCCGCCACTTGAAGAGTACTCCTTAGCCTCTGACAACAGCAGAGCACTATCGCCCTCTCATTCCCGATGGTCCAGATCCATAGATCTATCCACCTCTCCTGGGGAATCTGGATTTCATTATGGTTACCCTAGTTCTAACATTCGTAGAAACCCTGGTATACTTCAGCACGGTCCCCTGCTCCTTATGCTTACGCTTGGCCCTCTTGGGCACCATGATGTTTTTTATCAGCAAGGAAATCAGCATCTGCAACACATTCCAGACCTAGATCACCATCACAGGGTGTAGAACTTTGTACTATTCAGGAACCAGCCCCTATTGCTGAGGATGTGGATCAGGACTCTGAGAAAGAGTTTAAAATAAAACAACCCAAGAATTCCAATATTAGCTCCTATATGCTTGTCATCTCCTGATGAGGCTGTTGTTCCATTAATGTCATCTTTACAGCTGGAGGACTACATGCTAAGCAGAAATTGTCCTGGAGAGGTCCCACAAGCTTCTGAACCTCTCGCCATGTCATCTGGTGATGCCCATTAAGAAAGACCTCTTGGACCCTGTGAAATCCTATAATCTTCAAATTGGTGGGAAGTTCCTGAGAACATTTCCAGAAGAGTGCTCTTCCCTCCATGGTTACCACCCAAGATAGATGCCTCCAGTCCGGGTGGGGGGGTTTCATCTGGACTGTTTACAGACTGAAGGCCTCTGGTCTGATCAAGAAGTCCATTTGCATGTAAACATTCCAGAGTTGAGAACAAATCATCGTGTTTGTAAAGCATTCCTTCCAATTTGCAGAGGATCATTAGTTCAAGTCTTAAAAGACAACACCATAGCAATGTTTTAGGCAGGGAGGAGCAAGGTCCACTGTTCTTTGTCAGAAATTTGTGCATCTGAAACTGATATATCAGTCATGACGTAAACTTAGGAAGGCTATTCTTATCAGGTTTTCAGAATGTTCCAGCTGGTCACTTCAGCAGACAATTTGCAAGTGATAATAAGTGGTCAGTAAAGGACACTGTCATTCAAGAATTATTTGCCAATTGGAATCAAATTTCCATAAATCTGTCTGTAACAATGACAGAAAAAGTCATAAGGTCAACACAAGAGGAGGTTAGGGATAAGGATCTCTATCAGTTGTGACCTTGAATCTCCAGACTCCCAGTTTAACGAATGCCTATCGTCCAATTCTTCTAATCCCATGAGTAAATGTGATAGTTGAACCTGTGTGCATGAAAGAATCAACTTGGACCTATCTCAAATTAAACCCAGAACAAATTCAATTCTCTGCATTATTATTATTATGGTTGGGATTATTAGGTGTTGTTATGAATGCCCAAGAACATGTTATGTGCTCAAAAGAAATTAGCAAGGAGAGATTTTCAGAGGTGCTGTGCACCCACAACTACCATTGACTTTAATGACAATGGATGAGCAACTTTTTAAAAATCAGGCAAAGGCCTTGCTCCAAAGAATTTCAGTCTAAGGCTCCAGTCCTGCAAAGACTAATGTATCTGCTTAATTTGAGTAATCCAAGAGACCTCACTCAGATAATTTGCAGTGTGCAAAATTGTGTATAAGTCTTTGCCCTACTAGAGACTCAGCATGGAAAAGTCAATGAACATTGAGAGTCATAAACAAACGAAAAAAGGTGGAGAAGAGAAAGGGAGATCACACCATTGAGTAAAATGTGCATGTCTGGATGGTTCCATTTAATTAGGCTTGTTTTCTTGTTTAAGTAAATGTTAATCCAGTCATTTCTCATACCTCCCCATGGCAGAAGTGAGGTTTTTTGGGAGGATTTGAATGAGAAAATGAGAATAATATAACAAATGGGTTTTGGGAAGATGAGCCAAACACAGAGTGGGTAGTAATTTTGATCACTTTTGGTACTGTCACAAAATTTCAGAGAGCTTTCTCCAGACCTAAGAGATTCATATAGTTTGGATGATCTTCAGCTAAACGCCAAAACTTTTTGTGTCTAGCTGAGCTGAATGGCCAAACCTTTCAAGGTTTATGCATCATTACTTAATATAAAAGTTTCTAAACATGAAGCGCTATGAAAACAGAAAACATGAAACTATCCCTCTGTACTTCACATACACTTTGAAAGCATAGTCCTCAATCTTTTTCTCTACTCTTTTATCTGAGCTTCGTCTTATAAATGCACCGGTTTCATGCAAGCTTCAGATCAGAGCTTGTTTCCTCTGCAGAGTAATGTAGTTGCTCATGTATTCATCTCATAGCTTTGACTACATTTTCTTGGCATTTTCTATTTTATTTATGGGACTGGGCATAATAAGTGACAGAAGGATCAGAGGTGGTTATCAAGATGGGTGTCATCTCTCTGGCAGTGTAGCCAGAGATTCCAGAGAATGCTGCATGACAAATATATCTAGGTACAACTTTGACATGAAATGTTGGAAGGTAACAGGTGAGATTTTAAATAAAATTTCCACTTATTGGGTCAGAAAGCATATTTTGGAATGGGACAAAAGCCTTTCCCTTCCATCCTAAGAAGGTATGATCTCTTTATTTATTGTGAAAATTACAACCCTAACACTTCTCTTTTTATACTTATAAAAAAGCTTCCTGCTCTTTTAGGGAAATGTCAACAGTAAATCCTATGGATAATTAGGACATTTGCATCATAAATACACAGGGGCTTCCCAGTATCCCAGCAAACAAAGGGTAGGTGTTTTTAAAGGTAATTATCATGTTAGTGCATATGCGTAATTTCAGCAGTTGAGCAAAAATTGGAATTTCCATCCTGCAAGAAATTCTGATATTTTAACAACAGAGTCCTGTAGCACTTTTAAAGACTAACAAATTTATTTATCGCATGAGCTTTCGTGGGAGAAAATCCCACTTCATCAGTCAAAGTGTCTGATAAATTTTGATCACATTGAATTTTTGCTGTGGGAAATTTGATTTGCTTAGTTCGAATTAGCTTGATTTCGAATTTGCTTAGTTCGAATTAGCTTAGTTCGAATTATCTTGATTTGCTTAGTTCGAATTAGCTTGATTTGCTTAGTTCGAATTAGCGATCCCCATTCATTTCAATGGCCGGTTAATTCGAACTAAGAAATTAGTTCGAATTAACATGGCCACATTGGTTAATTCGAACTAGTTAGTTCGAATTAACCCCTTAGTTCGAATACCCTATTCGAACTTATTAGTTCGAATTAAGGAAACCCTTAATTTGAACTAACTAAAGCCTAGTGTAGCCATGGCTTTAGTTAGTTCGAATTAAGTCTCCTTAACTCGAACTAACTTGCCAGTGTAGACATAGCCATTGTGCTTGGTGAAAGAGAGATTAGAGAACCTCCACAACCGATGTTTTTTATCCCCTCAGCCACCTCTTCTGTCCAATAAAGCCCAGGAATCTTCCCTCTCACCTTACAAGGAGTGTCCCAGGACATCCTTCATGGTTGGAGGTAGAAGTTAAAGTTCGGTTGTGATGATCACCAGCTTCCTAGTTTTGATAACCCCTTGGATCTCAAAAAGAAAAGGCTCAGCTCCAGTGTGTTTAAGGTTTGACATAAATATCGCACGTCGCTCTAGAAAAATAGCCCCACTTAAGACACCATAAAGAAGCAGCTCTTTGAATTTTTTGCACTACCTATTAAGTGCTAAGCGTTCTGTTGGTGGTGGTTGGTATGTAATGGAGAACAAAACTGTCCTTGCAGGAAAGAACAGATAAACTACTTGGCGTGGGAATTGATTGGTTCTTTGCTCAGATACCCAGTTGGGTATCTGTGCATTTTTTGAAATGAGCTGTTACACTTGCAGAGATATGTACAGTGGATGATTTCACACTATGTTATGTACTGTATTACCTGCATGTCTGACAGAAGAAACATATTCTAAAGTGGGGAGAAATTCTACAAATTTAAGAAAAAGCTAAAATAAAATAGTTGGGGATTTTTACTTTTCTTTTAGTCAGTCATACTGATGAAAGCTCATAACAAGCAGTTTAGTAGAATAGGAAAAGTTATTGATATATTTAGAGGATATAACAGTGATGATAACGTTTGTCAGAGGCAGCAAAAAAAAGCAGCCTTTTCTTTTCATATGAAGATTAATCATATTAAAATTGCTATTTAATATAAAAGATGAGAATAATCTTTTGTTGAGCCCTCACAATAGGAAGAGAATATTGATATCACACTTTTTAATGGTGTGCTGTTTGAATATTTCTAAATGTATGCTTTTTACCAATTTGACTGCTTTGCTTAGACAGCGCCTGATTGTCATTTTAGGTAGTCTTACAGGAACGCAAAAAGGAGACAGTTGTGTTTGTTTGTCAGATGTAATACTTCTGACTAGAAGTATGAATAAAGGTAGACATTTTGGATAGCTGTGTATGGATTTATATCCCATTTCACCTCATTGTCTTTAATGTTTCCAGTACAAATGATTGAACTCTTGGTTACATCAGGGCTTGACAAATTTGCCATCCATCTAGGAGCCAGCCCCAAAACTAAGGCACCCAGCTATGCCACGGCACTTGAGAAAGCCCCAAGCAGCTAAAAACCAGCCACTGCTGCCAACAATTTCGGCAGTGTTGTGGTGTGAAAAAGCCCCAGGCCCTCTTCCCCAAAAAAAGCCACCACCCAGGGCGCTTTCAGCAGTGGGGGTAAAGGGGCTGCACCACGGAAAGTGTCCGGGCTGACAGCTTTTTTTTTTTTTAGGCACCGGGGGAGTGTTCTGCCTCAGAAATATCAAGGCACAGGTAGGCGCCATGGTTCAATTTCTAGGCGCCATGGCGACCTAGTGTCCAGGATTTGTCGAGCCCTGGGTTATGTGCAATGTTTCTTACATATATAGCTCCTTTTGTGTGCGCGTGTGCGTGTATCAGTCACAAACCACGTTGAGTTTTCTTTAACGTATTGGTAGGTTTTCTTTCAAGTGTTTGTAGGTGCTTGCTGAATAGCATAGATGAATAATTTTCAGACTTGTATACTATTTGAGAATTGTTCTAATTTGAATAGTGACCTTTTGTTATATATATTATGTGCTTTGTCACCTACATTGGCGCTTCTACCTCATGAGAGGTCACCTAGGTCACATGGTATTCGTTCTGCTCCCTGATTGGATATCTAACACTTTTTAAGCAGGAGAGTAATGAAAAAGTAATAGCATTTCACGAGGTGTGAACTTTCTCACAAATGTGTGAAAAGTGCTGTGCTGCATTGTTGCTTATTATATGTATTATGTTTTATAATGGTTTTCTTTGTATCTTGTTATCCACTTCACCTACCCACAAAATCATTGTCTGTATAGTGACTTTGAGCAGTGTTAGCTTTATTGATCTGGGCATAGCACATGGATCCCAGAATGGCTTCATTCTGCTCCTGCTTTTTACACTGACTCTGGTCAGGGAAACCACTAAGGGTGACCAAATTCTGCCATCCTTTCCCAGCAACAGGATCACTACCTAGACAGATACCTCTGAAGGTGAATAAAAGGGACAGAATCTAGCTCTTAAACTCAATCTCTATTTCCCAGTTTGTAAAACAATCTGGATAATTATCTAAGAGTCCCTTGAGAGTTAAAAGTAATTGATGATTTTAAAGTGCTTTGCAAATAAAAAGTGCAATGATTAGTATTATTCGTAGCATTTATCGTGGCTGTTCCTGGCATCTATATTCAAGCAAAACTCTGAGAAGTTAATGGGTAAGGACAGTAGGCCTAGGAACTTCCATTGTCAACTTTTCAAAATATGTAGGAAATTATTTGAAATTTCCTTTCGGAGAAAACGTGCACCAGAGAAAAAATGCCATGTGTGCATGCGGTCTTGGTTCATTCTCAGGACAGCAGGTTTTATACCATCTGTTAGTACATTTCGTTCACATTTTAGCTGCTGCAAATCTGGCAATAAAAGGACTTCACTCATATTGGTGCCCATCAAAGCTCTATATGATTAGTGTTCCAATCCATTTTGTCAGTCATGTTGTTTGAACCCTACAGATCTTCAAATAACAATGTGGAACCATTGGTTCATCTTTAAACGTACAGCATTAATCCATCTCAAAATCTAGGTAACATTACCTGAAGCCCCTTCTTAATAAGAGTAATAATATCTTAGTTCGCATAGCTGCTTTCATTCAAAAGCATCTTACAGCGTTATATAAATGAAACGGAAGGACAAATATATACACAGCGGCAAAGATTGTCCTTAGATTGGGAACTCCTCACAGCTGGAACTGTCTTTAAATGTTAGGAAAGTGCCTAACATATCGCGGGTGCTACCACAAATAAATAAATACAAGTACCTGGTGATTTTAGTTCCCTAACTAGAAACAACTTGAATGTGCTTGTTTTTTGGAAAAGTGCTGAGCTCCGACCATTTGAAACTCAGGCCTGTGAAGGTGTCTCAGGCAACACGCCCAAAAACCAGAGCTATCCAAAATCACTAATTATTTTTGAAAATACTGATATGGGTTCATTATTTTCACCACTGAAATGCAGCTGTGTTTGGCATGAAAATGCAAACAGTGCGTTTCTGAATAGTGCACAGTAACATTGCCGAGCAATTAAACATTGGAAATGGAAACGGATACAATGTCTTATTGAAAGTACAAAAGAAATTTGGATCGGTAGAATGAAATTAATTGAGTTGAAATTTGGCCAAGATGCTGGGTTTCAGCATCTCTAGATTTATGAGAAATGCTGGTGGATCTTTAATGACTGCAGATTATTAAATCCTTGGTTTTATATTTTATCCACATAATGAAAGGTTATTCTGCAGAAAGACTGTAGTCCCCAGGGAGAAGCTTTCCAGCATATTTCATGATGGATCATCCTTGAACAATATATCCAAAAAATGTCACAAAATATCAGCATGTATCTGCAAAATGTCACATAAGGCCACATTTCATGTGTAAAAACTCCTGTTCTGGGCTTCCTGTTCAGTCATGCTCACTCTCACCTTATGCTGGGTAGCAAAATAGAGTAGCAACGTTTATAGCATTTTGCAGCCTGTAGCAGGGTTGTCCGTGAAGTGAAGAGGATGCATCCTCCAGTAGGGTCCAGTTCTGCAAGGTACAGATTGATTTCAAAGTGTGCTGAGTCCTTAGGCTTGCTATGCCTCAGTCCAAACTAAAGGCCTCCTGCTGCTCCCTGTGTTTTGTCATTGAATGATGAGAGCAAGGTAGGGATCTTTGGCTATGTCTACACTTACAAAAGCTAGTTAATTCGAGCTAACTAATTCAAACTAATTTCAGTTAGTTCACATTAACTTAATGGGAACTAGCATGGCCCCACTGGAATGCTAGTTCGAACTAGCCATGTCCATGCAGGGCACTTGCTTAGTTCAAATTAGTCAGTTGCATGAAGGTCAATCTGCTGATTAGTTACAACTAAGCAGTTAGTTCGCACTAATATGACCACATCGACTTTATTTGAACTATTTTGAATGAAGTTAGTTCGAACTATGCAATCGAATTTATTAGTTCGAATTAAGGAGGCCCTTAATGCAAACTAATGAAAGCCTAGTGTGGCCCGGGCTTAAGTTAGTTCGTATTAAGCTTCCTTAATTCGAACTAACTTGCCAGTGTAGACATAGCCTTTGTGTATATGTTTGGGCAGCAACAGCTACTTTTTCAGGTTAGTTTCGCAAACTGGTTATGGATCTGCATAATGACAGTGCATTGAAGTAAGTGAGACTATGTGCATCAGAGCACTGTCTTAGGAGCGTTAATTTTAGAGATAAGCAAATCTGAAATGATTTGGGGTTTGCAGAAGAGAGGCTTAGATCTGAAGGATATGTTATCCAAACCCCAAACGTTTGAGCAGCAGAACTATTTGGATAAGTTCTTCCCATTCTCAGCGCAGGTCTACACTAGAAAATTAAATTGACCAGCTTACTCCGGCATACAGCCTCCGCAGTAATTACATCACATGTGTGTCTCTGTACGTGGCTCTTTCTGTTGACTTTGCACATCCTCAGCAGGAGCGCTTGCACTGATACAGCTGTCGGTGTGGGTCATGGTGGGACAGCTTCTGAAAGCCAGCAACAGTTGACATAAACAATGCAGCATCTACAGTTACACCACAATGACTTAATGGCATTGACTTTGACCTTCTGCCCCTTGTGGAGGAAGAGTTATTCAGTTGGGGTTGGGGGTGCATTATGTTGGCAGGAGCAAAATTGTAGTGTAAACCCTTACAGAATCTTGTGTCAACCTAACGCTAATGTTAACCAGGGCTCAACTATCATTAATTACTCTAGTTCTGCTCTCTCCATTCTGGGTATTCACTCCCATTGCCTAGTACCATGTTAAAAACACGCATTCAAATGATGTGAATTGATTTCTTTAGAAATGTACTTTTTCTGCTATTACGCTTATATAACGAGCACCCAATTTCGCACAGCACAGAGTTCCTCCTGGGAAGGGATGGTGCACAACATCAGACAGGGTGGTCTTAATGAATATGGGGCCCTGGGCAGAAGTCAAGGATGGGGCCCCCCCACATCCCACCCCTGACTTTTGCCCTGCCCCGGCCTCGCAGGTCCCCCGTCTCCTCTCCTCAGGCCCTGCTGCTGGCCCCCCACTACCAACCCCCCCATCCCTCTCCTGCCTTACAGGGCCCCCGCCTCCTCGCCCTGGGCCCCACCAGCCCCCACTCCCCCCCACCCTTCTTACCACCCCAGACCCCCCAACTCACCTAGCTTCGCAGGCACTGTGGCTCCGGGCCCAGCTGCTCCTCCCCTGGTTGGATGCCAGCCAGCGCGGGCCCACCCTAGCACAGGGGCCCTCCCCCAGCATGGGGCATGGGGCACTTGCCCATCTTGCCCCATAGCTATGAACAACTATGACATCAGAGACTCAACACCCTTCAGAATTGTACCCAAAGTCTGACAACTGACAATATAACAGCCCTGAGTCCACTTGACTCACCTTATGTTTTTCTGTGTGTAAAGTTGTCTTTGAAGTTGAAAGTACATAAATATGAATAAGGAAAATATCACTACAGGATATTTTCTTTGATTTTCCCAGTGACTTACTGAATTAAAGTCAATGGAGCTCTAGTTGAGCATTGCAACCCTAGGCTTTCTAGAAATGATGTTTCTAAATAAATGTTTAGGTTTGTGCTGTGGGGATAGATTTCTTCTTTCTGGAATAATATAATAGTAGTCAAAGCACTCTTCATATGTAGAGTTTAGGATGGAGAAGATAGTGGGGAAATATTTGAAAGATATAAATGCTCTGCACAGTTTTTATACTTAGTTAAAGATGACTGCGTATTCTTCCATGATGCACTTGATTGCTAATAATTTCTCTGCAGAATTGACTTGGCAAATGAAATTGCCATGAATGAGTATAGAGGGTGAATTACTTGTTGATTTTTGATTTTGAAAGCTGATAAGGAATGGATAGATTCTTCCCCCAAATATGTTAATTGGTGAGCAAGATAGGTTCTCGTCAGTAATAAAAAAGGAGTTACATGGTTAATTTTACAACCCTCTTATTCCTGTAAAATAGCATACTGATACCGAGACAAAACCTGACAGTCACGTTGCCCCCTTTATAGGCAGAGGAGACTGAGATCTGAGGAATATTGGCCGGAGACACATTGAAGGGCAAGTGCAGCCACATCTTCCCCATACTCCATGGAAAAATGTCCATTGATGCTCTGGAGGATATAAGATCTGTATGAGGGTAGGGAACAGGCTAGAGCAGAGTTCAGGACATGAGTGTGATTGCAGCTTCTTTTTACCCAGAGAGAGCTCAACAGAGCCCGGATACCAGGTTACCTTGGCGACTGGGGTTTGTAGTCTGGCTCCTAGCTCAGCTACAGAAATGCAGTGGAGGAGTGTCCTCTGGTGACTAAAAATAAAACTGCTGGCACCTAGCTGGGAGCCAATTTTGTTGAGCCCTGCTATAGGACATTTATGGGTAGGTGAATATTGACCCCCTTTAGCATGAACATACCCATTTTTCTCCTCCAGTTTGGAAATGTCACTAAGGAACTAACGAGAAAAGCAGCCTGCATGAATCCCCTGGCAGCATAATTTATGCAGCATCTATGGTGATGGGGCTAATGAACTGTAATAGGTCCCTCGGGTTTGCTGTGATCCAGCCAGTTTTATGCAAGGGAGAACCCCTAATTCTAATGAAACCATTCCCATGAAGCTCACAGAACTTTATTACCCTTGACAGGGAGTAGCTCAGAGTCAGGGATAAAGTTACTCACATTTCTCTAGGGGTGGATGGTTTCTGAACACTTGTCTGCTGTGAAATTAGTTTTTTCCTACTCTCTCAATCCTAGAGGTGGCCACTCCTGGTCAAGCTTGAACACTGTATCAAGGAGGCTTTTCACTGGTGTATCTTGCTCTTTTAGTGCCTGTGTTTGACCTTTATGCGGTAGAGGACTTCACTCCATCAACTAACCAACACCTTTCACAAGGAACATATAAAATAGTCAAAATGAATGGCAATGTGGGAAGTCCCATTTAGCTTGAATAGTTTGGCCTTTATTGAAAGGTCTCCATAGTGGCCTTCACATCTCATTAGTCAAGGACTTCTGCCCTTACTTGCCAAGATATAATAAGATAAATATAGGTATGAAGTAAATAAAAGTGATAAATAAAATATAGGCTTGTACAGTCATAAGAGTTGCATTATAGTTAATACTGCCTTGCTTCCCATTATAAACCACCTCTGTGCATACTCATTACTTTCTGAAAATTTCTTCTTCAAGGCTTATTTCTTCCAAGGCTTCTTCAAGGCTTATATATCCTTATTTGGATTTAGCCTCAATGTGGTGGTGGTGATTATTTGGTATTTAATAGGAGAGTAAAGAAAGTTTGTTAAACCATTTCCAAGTTATGGAAGAGTAAAAAAAAATCATCTCTCCTAACCCCCAGAATAAAACAAGAATTTAGACTTTCACCAAGAATGTAGAAATGGTTCAACAAAAAAATTCTTCCAACTTGGCAAGTTCATAAGGACTTTTCCTAAGCTTGAAGGGAAAAAATGAATAAGAGTTATCTTCTTGAAAACTCTGTAGTGTCTCACTTGAAAATTAGGAGCATGTTATCTGCAGAAACAGAGCAGGAAGCAGTTAGAAAGCAGAAAAAATGGCAAACCTGTACGTATTAGTTCTACTCGTAGTCGATAAGTTCACTGCGGTCATAAGAGCAATGTGTTTAACATAAAAAGGCAAGCGATAGGACTTGTTCTTGGGTAAGTTGGTGGAAGGAGTATTACAATGTTCAGTGAATTGGAGAGGATATATTGTAGGTTATTTCATGAGGGGCTTCTGACTCTTCTGCATAAAACCACATTTTGTATTCTAAAAATTGTCATTTAAAATTTAGAGTTAGTTCATGGCAGGAAAGATAAAATGGTTGAATCTGTGAATTCAAGCACTAAAGATAATGAAGAAGCAGGAATATTCATTCTGATAAATAGTGGTTTCTAATGTAGCCTTTTTTCTAAGAAATATTGGCTTCAGCTGGATGTTAATCCCTTGGTAGAAATTTATGGAAAAATTAGATGCTTCTCAGTAAGAATTCATAAGGGGAGCAAGCAACAGATGCTTTTGTCTAGCTAACAAAAAGGAATTGTGACAACCTTTGGAGGTGTGCAAAGTCTCATTTGCAGTAGAATTGGAAGAACATGACAGGTTTCTTTAAGGAACAGATTTCCTATGGCACAAACAATAGCCTTAAACTAACCCTAATGTGGGTTATAAATTATTCCCAGTGTCCTGTTCTAATAAAATGTCTAGGTGAGGTCTTTTTTGTAGGGTGTGTAGGTTGAATTTTGAATCACAATTCACATCCACCTCTAAGGAGATGGTTGAATATAGTCAAAAGAAAATCTTTTCATTGCAATTTACATTTCCTTATATCTGTATCCCTTTTCTTTATGCTTTGTCTATCTTTTCTGTCTCAGTCGCTGGGCCAGGTCCATGCTCTGAGTAACAAAAGCAATTATGTTCTAGTAGAATATCCAGAAAAACTTAACTTGCATGATCTTTGCCATTTAATTTGTTCCTCTGTTGTTTTGACAGCTTGCACAGACAAGGAGCTGAGAAGTCTTGCTTCCCGACTAAAAGATTGGTTCGGTGCTCTTCATGAAGATGCAAATCGTGTCATTAAACCAACAAGCTCGGACACAGCACAAGGCAGTAAGAAAATGCTTTAAAAAAATGAAGTTCTAGACAAGCTCACGATTTTAGTAGGTAGTCAAAGGACAGAAGAGTCAGTGCAATTCATAGTACATCATCATAGTGTCCCTGAGCAAGTATATGAATATCTGAGCCATAGAATAGGCCTGATCATGAGAGATGCTAAGAGTATTCTCACAGTCAAACTGTCCTAAAAGAAGACAGTAAGATGCATAACACATACACACACAATTTGGTCTGCTGTTAAGGCCCCAGAAAGTTCAAATACTAGTAGACAGGACCACAGACCTTCCACACATCACATGACTGGGCAAAATGGCAAACAGAATATTTGGCACAGAAGTATAAAGCATACAAGACAGCATGAATTACACTGGGGATTCATTCTGCTATTTTCAATTATCCTTATATAACAGGAATGGTAGTGGGAATAAAATGTCCAGACGAAAGGACAAAAAGTGGCCTGTATAGGTTGGTTAATGCAGATAGATTAGAAAGACTGTGCTAAAAAAGATACATTCATGCGATGCATCCCAGATATCTAATGACACTTCTTAGCACCTGCTCCTTTGGATGCCTCTACTTAAAAAGAAAAGCAAAACAACATCCTATAGAAAGACAACAGAGTCCTGTGGCACTTTTAAAGACTAACAGATTTATTTATCACATGAGCTTTCGTGGGAGAAAATCCCACTTCGTCAGACGCTTTGAAGATGGGAAACTCTGGAAAGTCAAGTGTAAAAGTATAATTAGACAGGCCAAAATTGAAAAGTAGCTAGCAAAAGACACAAAAACTAACAGCAAAAAAGAAAAAAAAGGTAAGTACATCAGAACTAGGAAGACTGACTAATAATCAGCGGGACTACTGGACAACCACGATGCTAAGGGAGCACCAAGGAAAACTAGACTGTTACAGAGAAGCTAATTTTTTTTTTTTTGGATCAGTTATCACTGCAGTGGGTGCATGAGAGAATCACATACCTGAGCCATTCTTTTTAGGTGTCACATCTGAGGACCTGCCCCACACTGAGGTGTCATTAGAGTAGGTTTTGGAACAGATTGATGAGTAATAAGTCACCAGAACCTGAATGAGTAATAAGTCACCAGAACCTGATTCTATCCACCCAAGAGTCCTGAACAAATTCAAACAGGAAATTGCAGAACTACGAACTATGGTATGTAACCCATTGCTTTAATCAGCCTCTGTACCAGATAACTAGCAGATAATTAATGTGACACTGATGTTTGAAAAAGTCTGGTAAGCCTGACTTTAGTACCAGGCAAATTGATTGAAATGATAGTAAAAAACAGAATTATCAGACACACAGATGAACACAATATGTAAGAGCTAGGTTAAGTTTACAGAGGATCCATCAATGGCTACAAGCCAAGATAATCAGGAACGAACCCCATGCTCTGGGTGTCCCTAAAACTCCCAACTGCCAGAAACTGCTGGATGACAGGGGCTGAATCACTAGACAAATTGCCATGTTCAATTCACTTTCCCTGAAGCCTCTGGCACTGGCCAGTGTCAGGAGACAGAATCCAGGGCTAGCTAGATCATTAGTTTGACTCAGCATGGCCATTCTTATATTCTTGTGATTCCTCACAGTGGTTTAGTTTGTATGCCTCAAAGTAATTTTGGAGAGAAAAACATTTCAGGTAAATTCACAGTGCTTAATCTGATTCCAGAGGAGGAGTTGTTTTTTCTAGTTTATTTCTGAAGCTTTTATATGAAAGGATGTCCTCATGATTTTGGACTGTTAATCTAAAAGCCATTCATCAATAAACAGAGGAGCTGCAAATTTGGCATATATTGTTATTATTTTTGTGTGTGTTTAAATTAAAAAAAAAACCCTAATGTGTTTAAATCTTTATTTTAAGCACAAAATTTGGGCCTGTTTTCTCAGTAAGGGCTTGCAAGATTAGGCATTTTACTTGTGGATTAATCCTGCTAGGCCAAATTCTGCAGTCCTAATTCCCTCTGGGTACACTGAAAATAGGTACTGAGTGACGATGGCTGGGCTTGGCTTTCTCTAACTTCAGTTTGAAACATTTATAAAAATAAGGGGCATCTTAAATTTTTGCTTGAAATTTAAAGCTAAACTCAATGACTGAATGCTCCAGACAGGCCCAAACTGAAGCAAATGTTCCTATGAATCCTTGCGAAGTGAACCAGGTGAGACGTGTCTAGTTCCAGAAACCCCACACTAGCTTTCTGAAGTACACACAGCTCTTTCCTTTTACTGCTCTGTTTATATTCCGTCCTCAGTAGACTGTTCACTTCATTAAATTGAGCTGGTTTGGTGATGTCTCTGGAGCCTTGAGAAGCATGTGCATCCTCAGCGTAATCCATTTTGGGTATGTCCCTGTGGCAATAAAAGGAGCAGATGGTGGAAAGAGATGACTAAGGTGCCTTGGACACATCAGCTGTCTAGAGAAGGTGTTCCAGTGAAGATTTCTCTATGCTGTGTTATGTTTTCAGGATGCTATTCTTCATCCAGTGTAATAGCTGTCTTTCAGATTCAAATTAAGCACCTTGGGCAAGGGACTATGTCTTCCTCTGGCTCTATCCAACTGGCGGCACCTCAGTACATAATACTAATGTGAATAGCTTCAAGACATGCATTGAACTAAGGAAATAATAAAACAAATTAGTCGTGAGGATCAGATTCAAATTGCTCCTGAGCCTGTTGCTAGTACATAATGTTCCCATGTTCCTAAAATGGATTCAGTTCATCTGAGAGTTTTCTCTTTTCCATTTGGTGAAGCTGTGTGAAATGTAAAAAATTCTCTTGAGAGAAATATTTCTAGGTTTAGTTTTGTATTTTTAGTGGTGATAGAAATGAGGTTAACTATTCCCCTGTTAATGATAGTATAGTTTAGCAAAGTCTCTAAATAAACTCAACTCTTGTAAGTCTCTTCTTTGTAGGGAAAAAAAAGCATGTTAATGTGCCAGAAGGTATCTTTAATTTTAATTAGGAATTTCACTTAAAAGTGTTGTTGCTGTTACCTCCAGAGGAGATGGATGGTTTGGGGTAATAATGTGATACAGAGCCTTGCACATATAGGTCACCAGTTTGAATCCGTTCCAGATTCTTGGTGAATAGAAGATGTTAGGCTTTGGAGCTGTTGTCAGCGGGACTGTGAAATGTAATGGTCTCAGTCCAGCTCCTAGTGAATAGGTATCCAAATCAGAAAAACCACTGTCACAACTGACAGTAATTGGCGTCCTTGTTGACAATCTCTGCAGAGCCAATAAGGGAATGAATATGAGGACTCTATGCTAGACTCTCACCCTTCGTGGTGGTCATTGCAAGGCAGGATTGAGGCAGATGGGCGGGATGGTAGAGATAAATTCACCCTGCTGTTGGCTATGCTCTCGCTGTTGTTAAACAGGCTCTATTCACTTAATAAAAGCAGTAAACCACGTTTATTTTAGCCAGCACATTGTCACATTTATCATAAAGCTTCAGGTCCCAGAAAAGTAGTTACTTCATTTATCATTGCTCAGGCTGATGGGCCACAGCGATCATGCTTTGAATAAGGTGAATTCTGGTTACATTCAAGGAGTGACTTCCAATTCAAAGAAATGGAGGTCTGTGAACGATTTTCAATACAGTGCCTTGAGAGTTTACCCCTCTGAGCTTTGCACTTTGAACTCAGCTTTATTTATTCAAGGTCCACTTGGTTTTAAATCCTGAAGGTGAAGGAAGAGGGCTTGAGTTTCAGAATTTTTGTTTTTGACTGTCGGTATTGACCTGGAGAAAAGATGATTTATTGCAAGTAGCTTTTATCAAGAGGCAATGTGAAGTGCAGATAGAAACTGATCGTGTATCTGACTTTCATCTGCATGCTGAAAGGCCATCCTCGTATTAACTTTTTCACTCGTAATATCCATCCATCACTGTAATAGCTGAACATTTACATACCACACTGTCTACTTAGTAGAGGAACCCCCGAATAAACCTTTACCTGTAAAGTCCGATAGTGTCATGAAAGCTCCCAATAGCAACAATAGAAAAGTATTAAACTAATATCATGAACTGTCTTCAAAAGTGACCTCCCAAAAGTTCCTCTTTGCAGCTCCGACTACACGCCATAGAGCAGTTTCTTATCCATGCTCATCATTGTCTTGACCAGTTTAATCCTGCAAAGGTTCGACCATTGTTTCCCTGAATGCATGTTGTACACACTGATGAGGCCACACAGCAGGAAAGGGAGCGAAGTCACAGAAATAACACACAAATCAGGGAGCATGGGAAGAGATAAGGCAAGTCCGCACCAGCCTCCCCTCCCACCATGGCACCGCCTCTGTCCCTCCAAAGGGCTCAAACTGACCCACATGCAACTAGGAGACAACTTGCCAAAGAGAGGAGTGGCTGAGGATCACCCTCCACACATATTTGAGCAGCAGCGAGTCCCCCAGCATGGCACGTGAACCCCACTATAAATTGCATCTACAGAGGGAGGTGGCAGTCAATTGTGGCCAGTCAATTGTGGCTTCCCATGCTGGCATTGCTGAGGTGAAGCCAAGCTCAGAGGGAACACGGAAAGACCTCACTTTCACGTGGATCTGTGGCCTCCTCCACAGGCTCCTCCCCTGCATATTATGCTACCTCTGAGAGGTTGCTCTGGCAGAATGGCAGGTCTGAGTAGGTTAGCTCTCCCCTTCCATGCGTATTATAAAGGGAGGAGATGGGGCTTTTACAGAAGCTTACTCAGCTGCTGTTTGCACAGTGGACAAATCCTGCGTGCCTTCCTCAAATTAGTAGAATCATTGAAGCCAATGGTGCTATTTGCCTAAGGTGAGCTGGATTGGCACTGCATCGGTGGATATTTCATTAGGTTGGCCTTTTTGAAGTACTCAAACTTGATCAGATAAGCAGAAGTCAAGAAATGGGTTGTCTTTAGCCCCAAGATGTTATCCTCTTGACTTCCTTAGAGAAACGTTTGCTATGAATGACTTAAACGTTCCCAATACTTAACCTCTCTGCCCATTCCTCCGTGTCACTGACAACCTCCAGCTAGAGTTGCAGTTAAGGAAGCTTTACTCTCCCTTGAATGAACACTTAAAGTAGCAGACGAGTGCAGCACTATTCTAGGCTCTCGGTTCGATTCCACCTAAATGGTAGTTTTCAGAAGCAGCATTTGGAGATGAAACTTGACTCTCTCAATAGATGAGCCTGAAACAACTTCCATGGGAAGACAGATCTCCTCAGTACACTGAAAAGGTCACCCTAACACACGAGAGACAGATTGTGTAGCTGACCAAACAGAGGTGTTGATTCACTCTATGCATTTGGCAGTCTTGTTTACACAGCGGGTGCGTGGAAGGTGCCCAAAGCAATCTCACTCATTAGGCTTACGAGTACAAATCCCTGATTGTACATGCATGTTTTGTGAAAATGGGGTCCTTAATGTCCTTTTCCCTAGCTAGAAATTGTGAATGACACTTTCCTGCAATAGAAGGGTGTTGTGTGGCTAGTTAGCATTTGTGGCATACTCTGGAGAGGTAAGTAAAGTAACTAATACTGAAGACTTAAAATCTTAAAAGCTTCTCTTTTAGGTAACTCTCCTCCAACAAACCCAGAGCTCTGTGTTCGGGAGCATCATTTGCCATGGGGGAAGAGAGACAATTCTCCCCAAACACACATACCTTGATTTGCCTTTCCCCAAAATTGTCATGGGTCTGTAAGCTCCTCTTTCTGCCTCCCCACCGCAACTTTGCAAGATAGAATATAATCACATAATGTTCTACATGCTGACACCGCTTTGCTTCCCCTCTCTCCAGAATTTTTCTGAAATGAAGCCCTTAACCCTGTGTATAGAGATTGCAGAAATTCAGGTGTGTACATTGCAAATGTGCACATGGAATGTAATGGTGTTCCTCTGGTACTCCTGCCTGCTGCATTTGTTTGAGGACCTGGGCTCTTAAAATGAACACGAATCCTGTTCCCTGATGTGTTGGGAGAGCAGAATCATCTTCAACTTCAAAAGATCCAACCAGGCTGAAATTCAGAGGGCTGCTACGACATCCACATGTAAACACCCCAGTTCATGTGGTCTCAGCAAACTCAAGTGCTGTGATTTTTTCAGAGCAGTGGAAGCCGAGTGGACATGACTTCAGCCTCAAAAGTTCACACTCTAGATCAGATAAAGAAAATTCAGGGTCAGATAGACTTAGGGTCAGATCTTCCAGACATTTGGGTTAGCACTCAGGGACGTGGTAGAAGATGTAAGTTTTCAGAAGGGATTTGAGAGCAAGGAAGAGGAAGTCAGTTGGTGCACCAAGTTCATGTGTAAATAGCAGCAAGCACAAATATGCAAAGAAGGGATTTAGGAGGAGTACAGAAGGTGCAGTAATCAGATGTGGACCTTAACCATCTTTCTCTCCCAAGAGAGAAGGGGAATTCTTATCCAGGGCTTGGTTCAGAGTCACAGCTAGTTTTGAGCTGGACTTGATTCATTCATTCTTAACTGGAATTAGAATGTATTTCTTATTTCCTAGTGGTTGTGCAGAGAAGGGTTAATCTGAAACAAAGTTTGATCCATGTGTCAGTTAAAAGAATATGCGAGAGAGAGAACATGGTCATTTAGCAATGATGCATAAGGCTCGTGTGGTGTAACTCACCAAGTGTTGTTTGCCCATTTTCTCGCAGGGTTTGACACCAGCATATTACCAATCTGTAAGGATTCATTGGGCTGGATGTTCAACAAACTTGATATGAACTATGACCTCCTGCTGGATCATTCAGAGATCAATGCAATTTATCTCGATAAGTATGAGCCATGCATTAAACCCCTCTTCAACTCATGTGACTCCTTCAAAGACGGAAAGCTTTCTAACAATGAATGGTGCTACTGCTTTCAGAAGCCAGGAGGTAAGATGTTCCCTTATGTAATGTAAATCTGATCTATAATTCATTACAGCAGATACTAAAATAAGAGTATGGAAAATGTAATTTGGCAACATGTCTTCCTATCATTATTGGTGTTAGTAACATTTATGCAAGACAGCCATCACCATACTTCCTGGGAAGATAATGAGAGAGTTTTTAGTATGATCCAGTGAACAGCGCATTGGACAGTATGTTCAGAGAGTATAGGGAGCATTTACCAACTTGGGAGTCACGTTTAGACAAGAGTGGCCAGATAAGTATTGAGCGACTTGCAGCTGCTACTGAAGTCAATGGGAGTTGTTGATGTTCCACACCTGGGAATCTCAGCATATTCATGTAAGTGCCTAAAGATGGAATTAGATACCCAACTTTAACCAGACAAATTTAAAACTTCTGACTTAATATCCTATGTCTCAGTTCCTCAGTGTGAAATATGAATAGTAACACTTACCCATCTTTGTAATGTGCGTGAATATTTATGAATGAAAAGTACCATGCAAGCACTAAGTAGTAGCATTGTTTATTATTATTTCACACAAGAATAGTCCAGAATGTATTGTTTACTGCTGTGATATCATTATAGTTTTTTTCAAAAATGTTAACCATATTTGGATTAATATTTCAGAATAATATTGTATATTTTAATATCTTGTAGTTGTCTTGATAAGAAAGCCATTCTGGTTTCTCTTTTTCACAAATGTGTAGTATTTTTTAGGATTTTCTAAGTTTCAGCAACTTTCTTGTATTTTGACTGCCCTGCTATTCATCTTGAATTGGTAATTCATAGCTCATTTTATTTTTTAAAGAAGCTCTTTTCTTTATTCCTGATAAGAAAGGGCATTGTATCTCAATGGCTAATACTGTCAATAAATTGTAGTAAATGTCTCTCGATTTTATGTATTTCACGTGAAACAAAAAAAGAAGTATTCAAATTACTGGCATTCAAATTCAGGAATTCGTTTTATTGCTATTAGTTAGCTTATGAACTTGTGTTCTTATGAATGTGGAAATTAGTCTATTAGCAAATCATAAATTAGAGTCCTGGCATTATTTCAGTTTGATGAAGGAGAAGGAAAACTGTTTAACAACCCAAATGGCCACAAAACAGTATTATTCAGAATAGTGTGTTGTGAATTTTTTAATTAGAAAAGCTATTGACATACATTGGTTTTGCAGTGTATTACCAGCATATGGGGTTATTTTGTTCCCAGGTGTACAATAATAGTCTGCATTTCATGTAAACAGTGAAGGCAGTCATTAGAGAGTCTGTCCTGTACCATCTGGAAACTGATTTTCCTATGTTATATTTTAGGTCTCCCATGCCAGAATGAAATGAACAGAATTCAAAAGCTAAGTAGGGGAAAGAGTCTGTTGGGTAAGTAAAGTTCGATTACTTGCCAGTCATTAAATAACTGATTTACGCTTCTGTGATTATTGTAACTTTATGTGCAGTTATGGTTTTTCAATTAGAAAATAATATTTTGAGCCTGTGCCTGATGCTTCCCAAAATTAAACCAATAATAAGATGGCAACGTACATTTCTGACAACTAATTCAGAACAAATTTATATCACATCACCAATACCATAAATACTATTTTATATAGATTCTTTAACCATACTTGTCACCATTTCAGAGAATGTAAATGCAAAAGAGAGTATTTTTTATTCAAATCTCCTGTGACAAGTTAAAAAGTGCATAGACACAGTTCAGATCCTTCCAGTTAAAATGTCAGAAATACATTTGTTGGAGTTATATTTTGTCTAATTGCACTTTTAAATGCTTTGTTCTCCTATTCCATGTTGGCAATACAAAAATCTGGAACATAAAGCTTCTTTTTTTTAAAGCAGAAAAGTCAGACTGTTAAATGGGTACCTGCATATCACTAAAATTTCAGGTCATTTTGTGCACTGCAATTCATGTGGCATTATTCTAGTGCGTCATCTACTTCAATTTATTAATTTACCGAGGGCCAAATCACATGAGGTAGGAACTGGCCCCAGTTAAAGTGACAGGACTGAATTTGGCCCCAAGACAATAGTGGAAGTTTTACTTGACTAAATATTGCAAGTGTAAGGACTGCCAGATTTACCTTACAATCAGCAATTGATATTAATATTCAATGTGTTTTAATTAGGCAAAATAAAGAACATACAAGCTAAACAAAGAAGCTATTTGTTTTGCTGAAATATACTGACACAGCTACCCCTCTGGAAGTTTTCACCATACAAGCTAAGTGTAAGGTACACTATTGTCTGATATTCTAATCAGATTAGCAATGGATGTACATTTATTTTAGTTTCCAAAGACCTAGAGATTCAAAAATATCAGAACTACCCCTGAGAATGGTAGGGAACATAAGGATAGGTAGAATGGCCAATAAAGGGTTCAGTTCAAATGCAGATTGTTTCAGAGAAGGTCAATGGAGGCCTTTAGGGGTGAGATTTTCAAAGCCACTTAAGAAAATAGATAGACCAATTCCTATTATTTTCTAACGGGAATTCATAGTCCATGTCCATTACACGACAACTCTATGTTTCTTCTTTATTTTTTGCAAAATGAAATAAATGTCATCTACTCTGAAAAATAAATGGTTTGTTCTAACACATGGGGAAAATAGTGGCTATTCACAAAGTACAACGTACAAACAACCCCTTTATATGCCATTGGGATCCAGTCACAGTAGCTGGAGTAAAATGACAAAATAACAATGTGTAAAAAGTTCTCTTACCACAAATAATTATGTCAGTAAACAATTTTTTTTTTAAAAGGAAGAAAAATACCTAGCTAAGCTCAACAAATCAGCAGGTTTCTCTAATACTTTCCTTTACAGGCTAAAATAAAATATTAGAAAGGAGGAACTCTCTGGTTCAGTTAGCAATTTGAAGGTCTGCCTACATAATAATACCCTTCTGAGCATCTCTTATTTGATCCCATTGCTATTTCCACAGAGTAGAACAGTGGTGAATTTTTTTCTTCCCTCCGTTGCAAACTCATGCAGGTGGAAAACAAAACATATACACACATGACTCGAATGCTTTTGGTAGTCACCATAAAGATAAAAAAGATATGAGCATCAGAAAAACTGTCCTTTTATTATTCTCTTTCTCTGCCGTGTGAAGTGAAATATTTATATTCTGGACACTGCATAAAAAGAATTTCTGTAAACGTTCATTCAATGAAAAAATGGGGCGTTTGGGCATTTTTTCCTCTATGCTTTACAAAACAGAAGACAATGTAACTAAGTACTTCAAAGGCGTTGTCATTAAACGTGTTGTATTGTTGAATTTGGAGACGTTCAAATGCAGTCCATCATCCCCAGGGTCTGAATTAAAAAGTAAATAGTCCCATTCATCTTGTCCTGCCAGATTTCCTAGATGGCAATTAAATGTAGAGACTGTACTTTCAAAGAGCAGAGCTGTTTAGCCTGATCACACTTCTCCCACATCACTAAAGTATCCAATCTCTGCCTTCCTCAGTAACTTCAAAATGGGTCTTCTCCTATATCAATCCTGTGATGTAACAGCTGAGGCAGGGACCTGCCAGCCAGCTCTCAGTTTGTACGTAGTGTTGTAGCTGTGTTGGTCCCGGGATATCAGAGAAACAATGGGGGGAGGTAATGTCTTTTACTGAACTAACTTTGCTTAGTGAGAGAGGTGAGATCTCAAGCTTCCACACAGTGGTGTAGCGATGGGGTGGGGTGGGGCCAGGCCCCCAGATGCCAGGCTGCAGGGGGGCACCAGGCTGCCTCCCTACCCCCCACATCAGGGCTGGATTAAAGGGGCCCAGGCTGCCCATTTTTTGGCTCCTTCCCTCTCTCTCCATGCAGGCCAGAATGATGGCAGGGTGCACACAGCCTCTGGCGCTGGAGGGGGTCTTTCAACGCTGCAGGGGGAAGGCGGGACCATAGGCACAGTGTTCCGCCCCCCGGCCCTGCAGAGCAGTGGCGACACGCTGGCCCATCCCATCCCCTGGGGCAGACCAGCCGGCTGGGGGCAGGCCAGAATGCTGTGGAGAGAGCGGACAGCAGAAGAGAGGAAGTAATTGACCGTGGGGCTATGGGAGGGTGTACCAGGCATAAGGGGCAGCATATAAGAAGGTGTGAAGCCAAGGGCAGTGCTACAGTCTGGTAAAGAGGCTCTATTTACTTCCGGGAAAACGCTCGCCCCTCAGCATAATTAATCTATCTCTGTGAGAAGTGGAAGCTATGTCTGTGGGGCTATGTCTACACTTGTAAATTTAGGTCGACTTTAGCTAAGTCAACTTAATTAAGTCGACTTTAAATCGACTTAGTTAAGTCGACTTTGTAAGTTTCCCCCCTAAGTTGACTTAAAATTGAGGTGTAGACATGCTAAGTTGAGCTAGATCATCCACACTGGACGCCTACGTTGACTTCTAGGGGCTAGGGGGACCTTGGACAGGGGGGGCACCCCTTGTCCAGTGCCAGGGCTCTGCCTTGCCCTGTGGTGGGGCATGCCAGGCTCCCTCTGTGCCCCCCGCCCTCCGACAGGGAGGGCAATGGGGGAGTCCTGGAGAGCTCTAAGTCGACTTAGGGCTACTCCAGGTCTATACTGGCTTAAGTCGACTTTAAAAAGTCAACTTAAGCCTAAAGTCGAATTAAAAGGAGGTTTAATAAAGTCGACTTAATTTTCATTAAGTCAACTTTATTTTCCTTAAGTCGACTTAAGCAGCTTGCAGCTTGTAGACACAGAGTAAATTAAGTCGACTTAAGCTTGCTTAATTTACAAGTGTAGACGCACCCTGGGAGAGCCTTTCCCACCAACATAGCACCAGGGTGGACTGCGCTTAGGTCACTGTAACCTGAGTCACCCATGGGAGTGCCTTTTTCATGCTCCTGAGTGACTAAGTTAGATCAACTCAACCAGCTGTGTAGACCTTTCCTATAAGTCGGAGCAAGAGACAAAAGGAGCAGCTACAGAGGAAGACAGAGAACGAGAGGGACGAAAATGTTGAATACAAAACAAGAAACACTCAATTGGTAGAATTAATAAACTCTTAGGCCTGGTCTACACTTAAATTTAGATCAATTGAGACACGTCACTCCCAGGTGTGAAATTTCTGAGCACCATAGTTAAGCTGACCTAGAATTTTAGTGTGTTTGTGGTTAGGTCAACGGTAGAATTTTTCCATCAAATGAGCTACCACCGCTCAGAGAGGTGTATTACCTACACTGAAGGAAAAACCCCTTCTGTCAATGTTGGAAGCATCTAAGCTCCAGTGTCACAGTGGCCCAGCTACAGCCCCATAGTGCCAGTAGTGTAGACACAACCTGAATGTTAGAGATGGCTTCAAACCAAAAATCTAAATATGAACTCATTTCCTGAGTGAAGGCCCTGAGATCCGGCAGTGTGAGGGGCCTATAAACAGAGGGATTAGAAGAAAAAAAATGAGGCCCTGGCTCCTGGTTCAGATTTTCTCCCTCTTTAGGAAGGGCCAATCCCAAACCTGGCATCAGACTATCCTCTAAATGTGGGATAATTGAAATCTAAATTCCAGAAATTCAGGATTTGTGATGTGACTCACCATTAGTCCATGAAGTAAATAAGTATTTTTTGTTTCATAGAAATGTAAGATCTTGGAGGCACTCAGCCCCCACCTGATTATTCCTCACAGCTAATAAGTTAAAGAGCCCTCCGTACACAGATAGCTGGGAAATGTGAGTTGCAGCCCCAACTCAGAATATTTGCATCCACAACTAGCTATTCAAAGGCACCATTTAAATGCACATGCAAAATTACAAATCACGGGGAAATTACCCTTATCCTGTGCATTGTACTTTATCTTCCTTTTAATGCCTAAGGGCTTGCCTACACGAGCACCGTAATCCGCATTAAAAATCATTACCGCGCGTTAACAAGCAAACTGTACAGACGTGATAAGTTGTTGCTGCGCACTAAGCGCCTTGTTGCAGCGCATTCCAACAACCACTCCCACGAGAGTGGTATCAGCTGCTGCGGATCATCTGCTGCGCGTTTGTGCTCGTCTGTACTGTTTCCGCGCATTGATCGGAGTCAGGAAATGTCCCATCATTCCCCAGTCGTCCTCTCTGGACTTCCCCTCACCCTCTCTATGGCAGTGACGAAACTGTCCCCGCCTACAGAGGGGAGATGTGACGGCATGCACATCCGTGCAGCCGAATGGCATGACCTATATAACTTTTCTCTTCAGTTTTGCAGTATAATTGTGTGATTTGATGCCAATTACGGTATACCATGTTCCTTTGTGAATGCTCAGATGTGAAGCATGATACAGCGTTCAGACTCTCAGAACTCTCTCCAGCACAGTGGCTGGAGGTTTACATGACAAAGGGAATGCTAATACCCTCCCTGGCTCAGGTTACAGCGAAGAGACTCACAGAACAGGACAGTGAGGGAAGTGGCTGTCAGCAGTTGCTTACAAGAAAGACACAGAGAAGCTGCAGACTGACTCCAAGCGCGTACTCAGGGAAAATGGAATGCTGGGATACGTGCCCAGAATGCAGTGCGCTAATGCGCATTCCAGAGAAAAATCCTGCTACGGAGCAAGGAGCGACGTGTGTGAGCGCTCCAGCGCAATACACATCACGTGCTTTTTAAAGCGCAGTTCAGAAGCTGCGCTTTACTGTGATCATGTAGGCAAGGGCTAAATAAACAGCCAAATTCACCGAAAGTAGGGACTCCTTTCGGAAGAGTTCAGTTCACTCTTGCTAACAGAAAGTTTGTCCCATTATTTTTGTACATCTCTCTTTTGCAACAAATGTAGAGCATTACTGAAATGACACATACTGTATTTCAAAGGCCAATGGAGGTGTTAGAGTTTCTGGTTAAAAAGTCCCACCCCCCCCACCAAAAAATTTTTTAAAGATAATATCAGACTTGTGCAACAAACATTACTTAAAGCCAGATCCTTAGCTAGTGTAAGTTGGTATAGTCGTACTGAAGTCAATGAATTTACACCAGCGAAGGATCATAGACTTTGATGAAACTATGTCAGTTTACATCTGCTGGGGGATCTGATCCTCTGTAATCTGCTTCAGGTTTGTCTAATCCAATGCACGTCTTAGTTTTTAAATAAGAAGGGAAATGAGTATGAATATAGGAAGTCCCTCTAGATCAATATTGAAATAAGTTACTGAGCAGAGAGAGTGAATTTGGAAAACCGTATGGTTCGATATGCCAACACTGTTATTAGACTGTGGATACATAAAAAAGATGAGTCTCTGGCAATTATAATCTTTCGTATTCCCTTCAGTTGTCCTGGTACATGAACACAGTTGATGGTAGCTTGAGGCAAACTTGCTAAAATCACTTCAGCTTGCTTGAAATAGCAGTTAATAGGTGTGAAAATGTTCTCTAAGATCAGATCAGATACAGAAAGATTAATGTTCAAAAGTTTCAGAACTACGTTTGTGACATTTAAAAATTAGACAGCCACTTTAATATCTGCAGTGGGATGAGATGGTAAATTCATAGATTCATAATGTATATATGACTGACTTCCCATTTCTATGTCTTTTGTCTAAGTAATTGCATAGCATTTGGGCAATGTTTTCTTGTTCATTTTTTACCGTGGGAAATGCAGTAGAAATAGCTCTTTTGACACATATGAACAATCTGTAGAGATGCTACATACATTGAAGTGGGAAAAAAAGTATTGTGTGACCAGTAAATCATGGGTATCTTTGACAAAGAAAAAAGATACTTTTTTCAAAGATCATTTGAGATAATAAGGGGTTGTTTTTCTATGCCTGGAACAGAAGCAGCCAGCAGAGAATGGGAAGTGTCTATACAGCCCACTCATCCCCCTCCCTGAGGAGAAAGCTAACAGATCTCCAAGGACAAGTGGGTTTTTTTTGTATGGAAACACATTTGCATGATATCTGCTGAAAGTGGTGGCAGAAATAATACTGACATCTCTTGTCTGAAGACACAAGAATGTGCCACACTCTGAAAAGCAGATGGTTTTAAGATGGATCTTGAGCTGTTTTACTGGTTAGCCTCTGTATAATAGTGCCTCTTCCAGAAAACCTCAAGCATTAGTGATTCTTCAGTTCTTCTAGTAAGGTGGGAGTTGTTACACTTCAGGTCGGTATGAATTAAATAGCAAGAGGGGAAGGGGCATGTTGGCACTGCTGGCCTGGGCAGTCTCCTGTACCTGTGGTGGCTGCTGGTTTGTAAACAGTGCCCTCATGCTGTGCTGAGTGGGGCTGCCGCACCGTGCCCTTTTGCCCCCGGTCAGGAGCTCAAAAATCCATTTGACGCCGGTCCACAGAAGGTGAATTCAGTCCTGGTGGCTGACAATGCACACAGCGGGAATAAAGGGAGTGAAGGAATCCATATTCCGGTGTCATTGCATTAGGGTTGTCTGTATCCTGGTCCAGATCCTTGGCACAATAAAGTCCATGCACAGACAGTGTGTGGGGAGGAGCAGGGAGCGTGGTTCTTCCATCTCTTTCCAGAAGCGTTGGCCAGGGACTGGACAGGAGAACGGGGGCGTACGCTATATCTTGTGAAAGGCCAATACAGCATACTCCCCTCTCCCGGGAAAAAGAGGCACTGAGCCACAGCTCCCCTCTGATTCCTCCTGAGGTAGTGCACCATCCCTCACACGGGGCCGTGTCACCGACAGGCAATGTCCATCAGTAGGCACAAACCCATGCCCAGAGCAGCCTAGCAACAGCGAAAACAGAGTCTCATAAAATGTTCATCTAAATAGCATATAGCAACATTGTAGCCTCTGGTCTTTCTCTCTGAACGAACCCCCCCGTCTCAAATAAAACTCCCTCAACCCACCCGGGCTTTAGCAAGACTGTCTCAGGAGTGATTTCAAAAGGTACAAATGACTTTCAGTGGAAGTTAGGAACTAAAATACCATTCATGCCTGAGGATTCCCCCTTCTACTTCCTCCTTATGCTTAATAACTTTGCTAGCTGAATTTAAAATTTCAGACCTTTGTTTGCATAGTGAAGATCTTTTTAGTTCTGCTTTAATGTGTAAAGTTCAACTTCATAGATAAGTAGTGCCAAGGGAATAATTCATAGCAAATAATTCACTCCACAAATTTAGCCTCTTTCTCTGCTTGTGGGACGACACTTAAAAATGGCACTAATTTAAATTATAAGAACGTCTTATCGGTGGCTCAGAAAGCAGGACCACTGGCTGGAATTTGAACCAGTGCAAATATTTTCAGTTAGAAGAGATAGATATAGAGATAGATATTTGCACCCAGTGTTATTTTTTTAGTATTTGACTTCAGTTCATTTGTTGCTTCATGGGAGTTAAAATGAGAGCTTGGGTCAGACAACCTACCCTTTGGGTGCTGCTTTTGCAAGTCCAGAACCTGACCAAGGACATCTTATAAAACCACAACCACTTCAGATTGCTCCATCTCTTGGTTCGTTTTCAGTAGAGCGAGGCCCATATTTAAATTTAATTATGCAAATATAATTTACTGCCCGAGCACTGTATGGGGACCTTACTGTAAACAAGAAACACGGGGTAGGTTTACACTGCCTGCCATTTTGGTGGCAGTCAAACAGAGATGCACAAGTTACCTAAAATAACTTGCGTATCTGCATTTTGGCTTCCCTACTCCCGTCAGGTTCACTGCACTGAGTCAAAGGGATGGGTCCTTCCTTCGACTCAGCACTACCTGGTTGCCAGGGGGGTATACAGGGATCGAATTTCCTGAATAGCTGAGCGGGTCTTCACAGACCTGATCAGTTGATCTGGAAGTTTGAACTGATGGCAGCGAATTTGCCACTGTCGCTGAAGACAAGCCCACTATGCTGTATCTTCCTCCTTAATCCTGTAAAGACTAGGATTTCCTGATTCTATTTTGTTCTTTTTTCAGGTGTTTTTGTTCCCCGGTGCAATGAGGAAGGATATTACAAAGCAACTCAGTGTCACGGGAGTACAGGGCAATGCTGGTGTGTTGATAAATATGGAAATGAGATAGCTGGCTCAAGAAAACAAGGCAGCGTTAGTTGTGGTGAGTAATGATGTGCTTCCCTAAGACAACACAAACAGTAAGTCATTGTAAGCCCGGCCATTCTTGTAAGATCAGCCATGATAATAAAAAGTGACAAACCAGGAAACATAATTACCAGAATCTCACACGTGCCTTTATCTTGGCGTGCGTGTACAAGACTATGAAATTGGCAATAACCACTGATAAGAAAATGTTTTTGCTACCAGCTTGGAAAATGCAATAGTCGCTATTAAAATAAAAGATACGAGGTTGTTATGCCTGGCTATTAAATATATTGTTCCTTATACAGGAGAACACACATTTACAGGGGCTTCATAAATCAGGGCTTCCCTAAGAAGGGAAGGTTTAACTATACAAAGTTTTATAAATTAACAACCAAGCTGTGTGAAAGTGCTGATGCTACAGTATTATTACACTGACATGGAAAATTACTGCATAGCTCTATAATCCGGCAAACAAGATTTAAGTGGAATTTCTTCAGTGTGACTCGGTGTTAGTAATAGCTCTCTTTCCAGGAAGAACAGAGAAGGCAACACTGTAGAAGCTTGAAAATGTACATGATTATATCCAAAGTTACTGTATCAGGGTCACTGGGACTTTTTCAGGGGTGCGAGAGCTTGTGTGCACATAGAATCAAGCAATTGCAACATGGGCATTTGAAAACTGTTTCTGAGTACCAAAGATGTACACGCGGATTCCTCTGTCCTCACCCCAGCCAGACATGCATCCACTCTGGGCAGATAGTATGTGTGCACAAGTATACCAATCCAATCGCCAAACTACCTGGTGGCCCAATCCCAACCTATATATAGGCCACAATAGTACAAACCCAAAAACACTACCGCTCGTGTGCCTGGGTGAAGCACTGAGTGGGTGTTTCGGTCTCCATGCTCATTCAGTTCTTTGCTGCTCTGCTGAGGCTGGGGATTTTGTGACGTAGACTAGAGCCGACCGGCAATCTTTGACCAAACATTTTGAATGCAAAATTGCTGATTCATCAAAATCAAACTTTGGCAAAAAAGGGTCAACTTGACTGAATTTCTTGACTCAATTTTTTAAAAATATTATAATTGTCAGTGTTCTGCTTTGATATTGGAAGAATTCTGGCTTTCTGGTTCAAAGCAACGTTTAAATTTTTTTTTTTTTTTTAAAAAAGCTAATTGAAATAAAAAAAACATTTAACGGTCATAACTGAAACACAGTGTTTTGAAATGAGTGAAACAAAATGCTTCAACTGAACCAAACCAAACACGGGGGAAACTTTCAGTTTGTGAAAATGTTCAGGATTTTGACATTTTGTCCTGAAATGGGATAAAATGGGGGGTTGGGTTTTTTGGGTTTTTTTTGTTTTTTTTTTAAATCTTGAAAATTTTCATGGGTTGAGAAAATTGTTTTCCATCCAGTTCTAATGTAGACATTTGACTTTCAGGGATTGATCCGAGACCACCAACCCATTTCATGTAGAGCACCAAACAATCTTCAGATGGTAATGATTTTCAGTCACCATTGACCTTGGATGGATTTAAATTAGAAATCTGATTCCAGACCCACTTGAACTATTACTTCCTCCCCAAGTATGTGGTCATGGGAATAACAGATGTATGTACATTTTTAAGGGCACCTACTCTGCTGTCCTTTGCCAAATTTCCTCTTTAAAAAATCAGTTTACTGCAAAAAAAAATAAAGTAGCTTGAATAGTCAGAGAATTCACTAAAGAGATTTTTGGGGTCTTGAGTAGGAGAATGACATTTAACTCTTACTTATTTTAGAAGAAGAGCAAGAAACCTCAGGGGACTTTGGCAGTGGTGGATCTGTTGTATTACTGGATGATTTGGAAGAGGACCGTGAAGCAGCAAAAAAGGACAAAGAAGGGAAAATGAAGATTCATGTAAGAGCAGCTAATGAGGATGATGAAGATGAAGATGATGATAAGGATGATGAAATTGGTTATATATGGTAGTTGTCACAGTTCTGAGGACTCATGTTTGCACAATATTGCAAGTCACTTCATATCTCTGCAATTGTATCTAAGAACATCAGGCACAAAATATTCTCTCTCCACTCTTTAATATTGTACAGTGCATTTATAATTTTCAAGACAGCTTTTTTCCAACTAGCTGCTGTTTTGACTATAGTTAATTTTTTTCTTTATCAACCGGGCTATAAATTTTGTTACTTTTGTTTAAACCAAGTTTCATAGCTTGTTCCCTGCCCACACAGCTTGTGAAATATAGCTGATGGGATTTAAAAAACAGCAGAGGCGCAACAAATCAGTGCATGAAGTAAAAGCCCATTTTATGTTATCGGTACTGGAAAGGTTTTGTCATCAGTTGTTAACTGAATTTGCTGATCATGCTATAAGCAACTGCTTTTCTTTTACGCAGTAGTAATATAGAAAAGCAGGTGCCTCCATTTCTTTCCTGTATCTGGCACGTCCCAGTAGTGAGCAGTTCACCAATACATCAGAACTTTTGCTAGGTAACACTGATGGTTTTAAGTCAGGAAGAAATCCCACCGTATTTTTCTCTCACTTGCTCTAAGAATGGTTTAGGCAGGCTCAATCCTGCCCTTACTAAAGTCAATGTTACCACTCCCACTGGCTGCAAAGGTGCAGGTTTGGGTCCTTCTTGCCTAGTTTCCATATTAAACAATACAATCTGGATCCTCAAAGATGCTGAGTGCCTGCACCAGGGGCATGCGCAAAGGGGAGTGGCCATCCGGGGCATGGGCCTCCCAATAATCATAGGGGGTGCAGAATTTTTCCAGCCCTGGGGCCACTGTAGTGGTGGTGGGGAAAGTGAGTTCCTACCAGGTCCAGGACAAAGGGAAGGAGGAGAGAGCTCCTGCCAGAGAAGGGAAGAAAGGGGAGAGAGATAAAAACAAGCTCCCCCTGGGCCAGGGGAGAGGAGACAGCACAGAAAATGCACCTCCAAAAGGAATCAAAGTTAATTTTCTGTGCACACCCCTGGTCTGCAACTTCCACTAACTTTGGGCCCTCTAGCAGGGTAACGTGATTTAACGACCTTTCGGAATGTTGGCGTGATTTGCAAATCTAGATCATTGTAACCATTTGCCAACTAACAGATTTTGGGTTTCGGTTTGAACTAAGAGTTTGCACTAATGTCATGCAGGCTGCCTCTGTTTCTGGAATCGTACACCAGTGGATTTGCGGGAATGCCCATTCTTCATTTATTCGAAGTGACTCCTCATTCAGAGGCTATGAAGCTGTCAAAGATACTAAACATCAAAGTAATCAGTTGTCTCTTTTTTATTTTAAATTGTTAATATTTATTTAGCCAGTTTAAAAAAACAACCTTAGGTAGTCTTGTTTCCAGCTAACATCCTTTCTGCTTAATATGAAATGTTATCCACTTACAATACACACTTATAAAACAGAAGAATGATTCCTTAAACCATTCCCACTTATTCATATCTCTACATCTGCATCATTCTGAAACTGCATTATTTACTGCCCTTCCCTGTTGAAAGTCAATTAGTAAAATGAGTGTACTATATCTTGTATTCCTTTTGTTATTTTGTCCAGATTATCAGCCAACACAATAACAAGAAGGAGTCGAGGGACAGAATATGTTTGTAAGCAACTTCATTTTTGTATTTAAGAAAAAAAAGAGACCCAGGATAAATCTTTAATTCCAGAATCCTGTAGGGTTCAAATGCACTCTGAACTGGCAGGTGTAATTCCATTGAAGTTAATGAAGCTACACCAGGAATGAATTTGCCCAATAAGCATTTCAAACAAAACCTTTTATATTTCTGTAAAGGATACTCCTTACTTGTGTGAACTGACTTGCATTTTCAAAGGCAGCTGTGTGGTGCAGTTTATCCCCAGACTTACGTCAGTGGTTCTTCACCTGCTTATCTACCTACCTATCTATCTACCTATGATTCATTTTGGAAGGTGAATTATGTCATTAGAAGATAGTTTGCTAAAGGAACCCTACCAATATTTTAGCCATTTCCTTTAGATTTCATGCCCTCAAGACAGCAGTCTGAATTCAGAGTTCATGTGAAGCTGGAGCCCAAGTGAGACATCCCTCTGAGATATAGCCAGATATAGCCTCCGTATTGTCTACTACCCTGAGAGTTTTTAGTGACTGAGGGGGGAAAGCATTGCTTTGAATGTTTCCAAATAAAGGCCTGACCCGGCAAACTCCTCAGCCCGTGTGAGTAGAGATTTGCCGACTATAACCTCAAGATTACATTCTAGAGAATTCACTATATATATGATCCTATTATGCAAGCCAAGCAAATGGCCTCCCCATGTCTTGTGTTGTTTTCTGGGCACCATCCTTATACATCTGTGCTAGTAGCTAAGACTTAAAACATTTTAGTATTGTAATTTGAATCTTTGGCTACAGTTCATGTGTGTACACACCCACAAACACACCCAGTTTACACTAGCTCTTGTGCTTGTCAGTTTTAAATTGCAAGAGCTGGTTTTATTTTAAAAATATTCTTTCAAATCCTTTGCCTGCAATTTCTTTCAAAGAAAGCCAATCTGCGCATTACAAACCAAACTTGACTGAAAGAGAGAAATATTTTTTCTCCTTATCCAAGGCAGTGTCAATGTGTGCAGATCATTTGAAACTGGAAGGAAGGGCTTCATTCGCCCTCATATCCATGGAATTCTCCGGTACAATAGCACAACAAAATGAGAAAAGCCCTCAACATTGGGAATGATGTATATCAAATGAGCTGGTATTTGGGTGGTTCAAACACATCTTGGGACAGGGGTTAGTTGTTTTCTGCTCTTTTATTCTCTCTCTGTCTGGAGTCCTGACCTAAAAGTTAATGAAGAGCAGGACTGGGTGAGTGTTGTTAATGGAAAAGGAAGCCGTTCGGGTATCCACTGGGGTTTGATTTGCTCTTTGGGTTTTTGAGGAAAAATTGTTGGCATCTATGCAATTGGTGGAAATCCTGCAATCCACTCTCATTCACATGGATTGCTTTTTTGGGCAAGATTGAGCCTTTAGAGTCAGTCCTGAGTATGGAAGAGCATGTAGCCTCCATGGCCCAGTAGCAGCCCCTAGAAAGCGTTCTTCCTACAGAGTTCCCTGTATGCGCTGGGTGGGAGGAGGAGGCTGCATCTGCCCTTTAAAAGATGTAGCATAAATCTCCCTCTTGCACGCAGCTAGCTGCACTAGCTGGTTCACAGGGGACAGGTGGAGGGATGGAGCCATGACTCTATCTGCTTCTTGCTGCTGTCTTCAACATTTTTCCAACCCCCTCTGCTCACTTCTCCCAAAGGGGAATGCCATGCATGCAGTCTTCCCTTCTTGACACTAGACCAGGTGGGATACAGGTCCTGTGAGGCTGCACGGAGAGTGGGTGAAGGGGCTTTCTCCCTCTTTACTCCTCTCTGGGAATGTCGAGAGTGACTGCACATAAGCCCAGGCCCCCATTCTGTCCATACATAAATGAGTCTGACTGAGTCCCTGGACTCTGCTAGGGGTATATGTCAAAGCCCGAGGCCCACTGTGACTCAGTCCAACCCCTATCATTTGGCAGTGTGGACATAGCTCAAGCCAGACATGGGTCAGAAGGTCTGCCTAGTACAATGTGGGTGTGTTAGCACAGCTGAGACCTGGGTCCAGCAATTGTAAGCCCAGTTTTATGATGCAGTGTGGATGCTCAAATGTGGGCTTGAAAACACCACGCCCACGTGCCTGGTTCCCACAACCTTAGGTTTACAATGTAGTGTAGACATAGCTTTTGTGGCCAGGCAGAACCAGAGTACTGATTAGCCCAAAGCAGACAGCGTGCCATGGTCTCCGGGCGCTCTTTCAGGCCACGGGATAATCCTGCGATGCATTTCTCATTACACTAAAAGTTGGTGATGGGGAGGGGCGGGGTTTTTTTGTTTTAGGGGGTTGTATGTGGAATGAAATAATAAATGCAGCCACTGTTTTACATGATCCAGATGGTCATGTCTCCTGTCTGTGAGTCTACGTCTCTATTTCCCTTGTGAGGTTTATACCAGACGAGCGTAAGACAGACAGACAATGATGAGACGCTATCCTGTGTAGGGAAGGGCAAGAACAACAAAATAGGCTGGATCCTGACCTCATGTACCCTGGTGTGAATCAGCAGCGACGCCATTGATTTTACTGGGGTCAAATGGTGTAAAATTGCTGGGAGGTCAACAGTGGCAGCCGCAGTGTGTTCCAGACCAAACTAGTGATTTGGGACTGCCTCTGGAAGCTGAGCTTTGAGCCTTTTCCGTTTGCGTTCCGCTCTTGAAAATCCCTTTTTTATAATAAATCCCAGACTTGTCTTTGGTAGAAAGGAGGGCGATTTGCAAAAGGAACGCACACGTCGTGTCGTTCTATATCACTTCATTATTTGTCCTGACCCTGGAGCACTGTTAATACCTTGCGCCTCACATATCAGGGATGTCTTCATTCTGGGACTGATTTTAATCCAGTGAAGTGTCTCTGCCCACTGCCTTTCTCAGGCCTACAGCCTTAGACTCCTGGCCCAACCGTCAAAGCAGGAGGGGTGCCCCACAAAATCAAAGTAGTATCCACAATCATTAAGAAATGTATCACCCCCATACAACTCCCCTCACTTATGAAAGCTGACATCACCCCAACGTTCTCCAGTGCAGAAGGCTCTGACGAGGCCCTATACACCTTGTAAAGACCTGCGAGCCAAATCCTCTTCTTCCCACACAGGCACTGTCCAGAAGTGCAGGCAGGTAGGGAAGATGTGAGTCGTGGCTACAGCCCTTCTGTAGGGCATCAGGTTATTAGACCCATGTACATACAGATCCTGTAAGAGCCTCCTTCGTTCCCCTGGTAGTTTAAACAGGTCCATAAATAAAACTAGTCTTGTATCTTAATTGAACAGGTACTCCCACACCAGCACGTCTTCAGCCTCATTTTCTCTAGCATTAGGGTCTCATCCTGTAGCCTCTGCTCATTTCACTATTTCAGGTGAGACAGGCTGCATTTATTTGCAGCATATATTAAGTAATCAAGACAAAATTGATCGCAGTATGATTCAGGACCTAGATGCATGTGCGCAAGTCCCGTCAGAGTCACTGGAGTTGAGTGTGTACATCTGACAGCAGAATTTGGCCTTGGATAACTTCTGCTGTGGTTTCTTTGGTGATTCTCTGGCTTTCTTGGGTGAGGTCTGGAGGGTTAGTGCAAAGCTCTTTGCTATAATTCCGCTCAGAGGCTGTGGTTCAGGGAGGCATCTTATAGGAAATCACCTACGGGTGTGCATAATTTGAAACATATGCTTATGTCAGGGCTTGACAAAACAGGGGTGCTAAGTCATCAGGGTAACCAGGGTTTGTAGCTCTGCTGTGAAATTGAAGTGGAGGAGCGCCCCCTGGTAACCAAAAATAAAACTGCTGGCACCTAGCTGGGAGCCAATTTTGTCAAGCCCTGGCTCTTGTGCTTTCCTGAACGGAGGTCAGAGTTTGAGAAAAGTATTGCCGTTATCTAGTTTAGTAGAGTAGAAATACAAGTATCATGGGAAAAACCTATACAAAATGGGTGAAAGACTTAACACCGCATATTTTGTTAAGAATTGCGTTCATGCTTTGAGAAAAGCAGCTGAGAATAGAACTGGATCTGGGGGCCAATCCTCAGTTGACATAAAACTCCACTGAAGTCAATGGAGCTATGACAGTTTTCACTGGCAAATCGAATTGCTCAGCAGAATATTGTCATTTTGCTAATTTCAGTTTCCCACCAAACAGTGACTCCTGATTTTTAACTCTTTTTTTAACTTACTAGTGCTGTTTTGAGATTGACAGCAGTTAAAATACATGCCAGTAGTGGTGGGATGACAATTCAGAGTTCTTTCTATTGATTTTTTTCCCCTCTGACTTTAGAAGATACCCCAGTTTACTGAAGTAGCAAAGAAATTAGGCATTCAGCGCACTGTATCCAGAGCCAGCAGCCATTGCACGTGGCAACAAGATTAAATATCTCCTTGCTCAGGCTTCTCCTGTTTGACAGTCAGGAGGTTTGCAGGGCGCATTTAGCTTGCCTCTGGATTGAGTTAATTCCCATTTTTGTTACAAAGTAAAATATTCCACTTGCCTCCAATTGTTGACCTTCCAAATGTTTTCTCATTGCGGAAGATGGAAACAGAGGCGCTGCGTTATTTAAAAGTGCAGACAAATTTCATCCATTTCTTTTACGTATGAGATTATGAAACATCACTAAATATTGCTTTATGTTTCAAAGTGTCCTTTTTGCTATTACTGGTAACTCAAAATATCCCTTGAGTTCACTTTCCGAGACAATTTTTTTTTGTTCTTGGCATTTTTCATGAGTACATCAAAATAGTGTTGGCTGTTGTTTTAACCCATTTTGTGTTTTTATTTAATATTTATTCTACAGTTTATATTTCCAATGTAAAGTTTATATTTAAAAACAACACTGTTCGTTAGTGAACGCTTCTCTTTGCCTATCCAGCCTAGTCTGTTGTCTCAGTGTACTTTTCTGGCATAGACATATTTTAATATTTGCATGTTTTTTGCAGCATTTTCCTCCCAGGCAGCAAATGACATAAATTCTAAAGTCGTCATTTGCAACAGACCACCAGATCTCTCATGCTTAGTTTCTTACACTTTTTGGCTTTCATTTTAGTCCCTTCTGTATGCCATTCTAGTTTCTTCAATTCACAGCCTGCTTTGTACAGGTACTATCCATGAGAGAGCCCTTTCTACAGTAGGTGGTGTTTGGTCTTTTTTATACTTTTCTCAATGCTGCTGTCTGTTACTGTTAAATGTGTAGCGTTGTAAGGAGAGATCCAAATATTATGTGTTTAAGTTTGATGTCCCTACTGTAGATGGAATGTAGACTATCATAGTAAATTAGAATAGTGTAATAAATTCTGAATGCTTTTTCCATAAGGAGTTAAATGGAATGTGAACATTTTGCTAAACTCCTTGGTTAACTGTAAATGCTTAATTGTAGTCTTTAAATAGTTACATTTTGTCTGTCTCAATAAATTTTAATTTGTCTGCGACTCCTCATGGCCTGCCTTTTGTTTTTTTAAACTGGGAGGGATCCAAAATCTTGCTGTGCTTGGAGTCAGCAATTGAATGATGTGTTAAAGTGACTGGTCAGTGGTTTGGTTCGGTTTGTTTAGTTTTTCAATTTTATATCTGTATTTGTGTTCAATGTCTGCTGTTAAATCTGTGAAGTTAATGACATTTCTTTAGAAAACTATACTTTAAAACAGAAAAAAAAAAAGCAAAAAAGCTGGTAACTAGATGTATTAAAATCAATTTAAAAAAACCCACAAATTAACTTAGTTTCTTTTTCAACCTTGTTTCCTCCCCAATTAAGTTTTGCAAATTGTGATTTTTCTGTTTAAATAATAAGTCTCTCCTGAATGTATCCATCGCCATACTATCTAGGCAGTTTAACATCATTACCTACAATATAAATTAGATGAAATTAAATGAAAACACCGTTGGGAAAAAATAACAAACCATTTATCATTCATAATTATATAAATCTCTGCTTTTGTGTCTTTGACTGGGTCATTAAGTCTGCTAATATCATCTGATGTATCTGGCTTATTTTCAGTACAATAACATTAATTGACTTTAATGTTGCCCAATAATAAAAGCATACAGCTGCCAGGTATTGATTGAAAATGATTTTTCCATTTCCTTTCTGCCATATTTCCATACATTTTAATCAGTATAAACGCATATTCCCTGGCTAAGATGTGTGTTCCTAGGGTTGCTCCTTGGATTCATAGATTCCAAGACTAGAAAGCACTGTTTGATTATCTAGTTTGGCCTCCTGTGTAACACAGGAAAATACCCTTTAGAGCAGATATTTTAGAAAATCATCCAATTTGATTTAAAAATTGCTGGTGACGGAGAATGCACCATGAACCTTGGTAAACTGTTCCAGTGGATCGTTTCTCTCACCTTATATACGAACACTGTTATATCTAAGGGGTTTATCTAGTTCTGATCATGTAGGATCACGATCTTTAAGATATTTATCCTCACATCATGCTGTCAGGCAGGGCCGTGCTAGTGTCCCCATTGTACATATCAGGAGTGGAGGCAGAGAGGTGCTAAAGACCAAATTTAAGAACCTGTCCAATTTTCAAAAACAATTTAAGACTTAGGGATCTAAATCCCATTGGCTGCAATGCTGAGCACAGCATTACATAAATATCTTTAAAAATCTGATGAGCACAGCATTACATAAATATCTTTAAAAATCTGAGCCTCAGTGTCAGGCCCAAGATCAGACAGGAAGTTGGAGAGATGAATTGAGGTCTCCCAACGTGCAGGTTTTCATTCTTCTGTTGGAATCATCCTTCTGCTCTGTAGTCCTGTAAGTTTCTATGGCTGTCTACAGGGAGAGCAAGACACATTCCCCATTCCCAAAGACATTCATCTCAACAGACAGGCAGGGTTAGATTCAGGCAGGGGCTTTCGGGGCTACAGTCCCAGGCCCGGTCAAGCCACAATAGGTCTGCCCACCCCACCCCCACTGGGGAGCAGAGCTGGAGCGCTGCAGCCTCTGGCCCGAGGCCCCCCCCCCCCCCAAGAACTAGCCAGGCTCCAGATCCTGCCCCCCTGCAGCACCACGGGGCCATGGACCCAGGACCCTGCTCCCAACAGCACCACAAAGCTGCAGGCCCCCCAGCAGCACCAGCCAGGACAGGCCATCCCACCCCCAGGCTGGCCACCACGGTGTGGGAGCCAGGGGCTTGGGAGTGGGGGGGCGGGCTACAAAAGTGGGCAGCCTGGGGGTCCCTTAATCCAGCCTTGCAGACAAGGTAAGACATGAGCAAAGGGCAGATGTGGGGGGATTTGGGGTGAGGGAGGACGGAAAAGGAAAAATTCCTGGAAGAAGTGAGTTTGAAGAGGTTGCAGAGGTAGTGGGAAAGAAGAGGGCAGGGGAATAAGGGCAGAGACATAGGTAGGAGAGAGATTATTAAGGTGTCTTGAAGGTGAAAAAGAAGTGTTTGAATCTAATACTGTAGCTTCTAGGAGCCCCGGTCAACAATCAGCATCCGTCTATGCTAGGCACTGCGCAGGCAAGTCGCAAAGAAACCGCTCCTTGTCCCAGACCTCTTACAATCTGAGGGGCAGACAGGACACAACATGGACAAAAAATACAAGCATTGTAATTGCCCATGCTCATTGAGTGCATGGCTGTATACTTTACCTTTTTTAAAAAAAACTATCTAGTGCGTTATCTCCACAGAAACTAAAGGCCTTCCCATCCAGTTATTTACTCTCAGGGGATGGGTGGAAAATCATTAGAATTTTTTTCAGACTAAAGCTGACTTGAGCTGAGATATACACCAAGGCATAGAGAAATCCAAGTGCAACAGCTTGACAGGTGAGTTGAAGGAGAAACCCTGCTAATTCACTTACCCAGACTCCTTTCTATATCAGATCGACATGTAATTGCATCTTTTTAGTTAATCCCAAATACAGACAATATCACAGCTGGGCGCTTTTATCCCAAGCATAACTATATTTTTGTTATGTGCAACCTGAATCGCGAGAGGGAATTGTGAAATCACGGGTCAGGACTTTGCTAAGAATCCTCCGTAAAATTATGTAAAATTAGCTAATCACATTCTTTGCTATCTGTCAACAGTTGCTGACAAAATAATTTATGGTATGTTAAATTGCCTGATCTTGAGTGCAACTGAGCTTATTCCTAACATAAACCACTCCAAAACTGTCTGAAACATGTCAGATTTTAGATATTATGTTGCCAAGCACTATAGAAAAAACTAAACTAGGGAGAGCATGCGATAAAAAATAGCTTTCGGGCTCTAAGCTGGTATTTCTATCCCTTCTGCTTGTACTATAGAGGCCAAAATGGCAGGCATCTTGCACCTTGTTTTTCATTGCCTACATAAATTCTTGCCTTATCTGCTCCCGAGGTATGTTGTCAATGGCAAATTTTGAAGTGCTCCTGGTACGGTGTGAACTGAGTGAAGGTGCCATTGCCCTGCAGCAGGTTAGCTAGTGGCTCACTCCAACCTCTGAGTCCTCCAGGTGTGTCCTTCTGGATTCCTGGCCCATGAGCTACTAGAGGGGGGCAGACAAATGGATGGACGGATGGACAGCGTGCGCTTCCAGCCCCTCTGTTCCCTAAGGAACTGTACACCACAGCAAATGAGTTCCACCAGTGAACACACTGCCGTGTAACACATATTTGTCTTCATACGGCGTAAGAGTCAACAGAGATGCCGTGCTATACCCCTGAAAGGCTTTGTCTCCACCAAACCATAGTAGCCGAAAATGCTTCTTGTTAGCTACATATCAACACGCCTGCACAACCCAGTGTGAGCTAGACTGACTACGGCCTGGGCTATGCACAGGTTTTTGTACTGATAAAACTCTGGCCCGTGTTAATTTTCCAATGCCAGAATAACAATGGAACAGCTAGTGTAGACACAGCATGGTACCTAGCAACGATATGATTCCCTTGCCTTGTGGGAATAAGACATAGTGATATAATGACATGGGTTCCAGTAGAACTGAATCCGCACTCGGGGGCCTGTGCCACTTCAACTACGCTCTGTTTATGTGCATACAAAGCCTTAGGATTCAGATAGGTCATCAGATCTATAGTGGGATCTGAAACAGCACCATGCTGCAAGAACCATTTCTAGTTGTGGGTGAAAACAGCATCTCACTGAGGACGAGCAACTGCGTTGGCAGCACCCTTTACTTTTATCATGCAAGGTAAGTTCTCTGAGTAAAGAGTCCAAGCCCTCAGTCACCTGGCCTGACATTATGAAGGCCCATAAAATGATCTACGTCCTTCCTATTTTTCTGGTCCCTGAAGAGGTATCACATTTGAGGCCTGAAATGCTCTGATTATTTACAGTTTGTCCAACAGTAATATATATGTATTGTTTGTGTTTGTTATTTACGCACATCCATTATTTTCCTATTTTAATCTTTTATCCCGTAAGTGCTCTCCCTGCTCCCTCAATTATTTCAGGCACCCTCTGTTTATCAGTTCTATCGCCAAGACACATTTGGAGAGCCTAATTCATTTTGGAGGTGTGATTTTTGACAGCCTGATTTGTTTTCATGTTTCTCGGGAATTTTAAGTTGACAGTGTCTCTAGGGCAGAAACTAAACTGTTGTGAAGCCTTTTCCAGTGGGGCGTTGTGTATTGATGCAAAGCCTCTTGCATTTTCTGCCTTATTCATCAATTCTGTGGTTGGTTTAGCTATAGATAACAGTTATGCTTCTCTCTCAGGTTCAGTTACTTTAGAAATTATATATACTCCCTCAAGGCTTCTCCTACAAAACAGCCCACTTCTGCTGTGTCTGAGCCTCTTTGCAGATTGCCAAACTAACAGTTCATTCAACTTTTATAGGTCTGAAAGGTCCTCCGAGCCTTTGAGTTGTGTTAGATCAGACAAAGCTAAGACACAGTGTTGTACTCAATGTAATTATATTTAATGAGGAACTTTGAAGAGCCTTGCCTTCATGTTTCCATGTTGGGTTGTGTACTAAATGGCATCCTTTCTCACAACAGCAGTGATTGAAAAGTTTCCCTTTGAGGTATTATAACAAAATGCATTCCCTTGGCTCTGGATTTCAAGAGGGCCAATAGAACGATCTCGGTCTTTGTTTGTAACAATGGCAAATTGCTTGGAAATATTACTTCTTAGACCTTGCTTTGAACCTTGCTGTGCTGTTTTTGGGGAGATGGGCAGATCAAATCTTTGGCATTTATCCAAAAAATCCAAGAAGTCCAAAGCCTTTCTGTGCAGTGCAGTTATTTAATCTCCTGCGCTTTAGGAACCTTGTTTTCTGCACCTATTTATTTACTTAGACAGTTTGTCCTTTCCTAGAAAATAAAATTACTTTATTTACTCCTAGTTAAACCCTTTGGTGCCTAAATCCTCCTTCTCTCTTGGTGTCTGTATCCATTTATGCCCCATAAATAACTCAAGATAATTCTTATGTTATACACACACTCTCTCTCTGGGCTCAGTTTCATACTGTACTGCAGCTAACGTTTGCAAATGCAATCACCAATCTTTACCAGTGCTGGACCAAATCCAGCTCCCAGTAAAGGCAATGGCAGCCTTTCTGTTGGCATCAGTGAGTGCTGATTCAAGCCTGTTATGAGTCCTCCTTGAATTGCAACATTTTGGGGGGAAGTTATTTTGGGTTAATGCATGTCCATGGTCTCTGCTAATGCCATATACAAAGGCCACACTCAGTATGTGAGGGTTCATGCAGGAACTATAACTGTGGATTTCTTCTTGAACATCACACATGACTTTTTAGGTGTGTTTTTCAGGGCACTTCTCTTTTTTTTTCCAGCTTTATGCACAGTATATCTATGTTTTGCTTCTTCAGCCTGATTTTATATTCCATGGCTGGTTTCAAATCAGCCATTCGATGCACTAATGAATAGATTACATTTCTGTTTTCTGATTAATAGGAGGGGAAAAGCTCTTGAATTATCAGGAAATAATTGGAATAAAAATTCTAAATGGTTACTGCAAAGAACATTTTTGTAATTAGTTGAATAAATGGGAAAGGAGTTCCTATAAATAACAAAAAAAATGTGTTTACCTAGACATTTGCAAACTATTTAGAAGTCCCTTTAGGCTCAGCTACAAACTTTGGTCATAAAGTAATTTGTTTCAGGCTTCCCTTAACAAGTAAAGGAAACGGAGATCAGTTTAGATTGTGTTTATGGGCTGGGGATTGCAGAATTTAATTGCAAAGCTCACATTTATTTAACCCTGCAGGTTCTTGCCACTTTTCAGTGCACTGTATTATGAGCAAGCTCAGGAAAGTGACTATGGAGAACATGGAGGAGCACTCTGCTACGTGAGTCAACGTGACGTTTACTTTCCTTGGCACTATTCACCCAACACGTCTGCTTCCAACAGCACTATGGCCCTGATCCTCAAAAGCATTGTGATGCCTATCTCCCATTGATTTCAACAGATCTTAAGCTCCTAAAAACCCATGAGGGTATGAGCCTAGAAATCCAGCTGAATTGTTCATTGCTGTTCATGTTAATGCAGGAGAAAGAGGCAACGTTAAGGACATTTTGCTACCATCTTCTCCCAGAGTGAAGCTCAGGCACTTGTTCTGGGATGGGGAGGAAGGACCTCTCCTGTTTCAGGTTCTTGTCTCGTTACAATAGAGATTTCTGCAAATTCTGCCTGGGAAGCTCTCAGTGATTTAATCTGTCCACAGATCCTTTTGCAAGTTACTAATGTGTTGAAAAGCAAAGAACTTGTGCTCTGTTGTCTTGAGGTTAATATCAATGGAGAGAAAAGGGGCCTGCTTTTCAAGGCCATCCTCCAGTTTATCAGACACACCTTTCTCCTGCAATTGAAAAGAGGCCATGTAGCCCTCTAATCAATTAATCACACTCTCACGTGCACTCACAGAGTAACATTATGAAGAGCACTCTTACTGGCTGGCGGATGATTGCAGTCATGAAATGGAAGTCCTTTTAAATATCACACCCACTGATTACCAGTGTTGTTCATGGACTGTCAGGAGAAGCTTGCAAAACCACTACTCCTAAAGCCCTTCTTGTGGGAAAACAGAGTACGTCTGCCTCCAGATTGATCCACTTTCCCCAAACTAAAGTCACTTTAAAAAATGTGGAAATGAAACGAAAACATCACAATTATCTAGGAGATAAAACAACGCTGGCTCTGGTTATAATTTCCAGCCTTTTCCGTGGCAGGAAGTGAGTTGCTTGCTTCCATGCGTCCCGGAGCCCATGAAATGTGTAAGCACATGCTTAGCCTTAAGCAGGTGAGTAGTCGTTCTGCAGCCAATGGCATTCTTTGCGTGCTTAAAATTACGCATGTGGTTAATTGCCTCACGGATCAAGACCTCGGGCAGCTGCCGCTCTGTGGTGGCAATTGTTTATTGCATCTCTGAAATGCGGCCACCTCTGGGGTAAACAGCAACTGGCAACCAGCCCACGTCTTGAAATGAAAAGAAAATGCAGGTCTCCTTCTGCCTTGCAGTCCAGGACTTTATTTCTAGAAGGCTGACAGCTGCAATAGCTCACATGTGAGCGACCAAGACAGAACTATCTTACAGGCAACAATATAAAATGCACTGGAGATTATGGGATTAGACGGATCGGGCATTTAGCATCACTATGGTCTCTCCTGACAGATATTTTCGGTTTCCATCCTCAATCTCTGTAAAACAATAGGCTGAGCAGTGATGCATTTCTCATTGCCAGTATACAGCGCAGCCTACCAGAGCTTTGTAGCTAGCGTTGAGTTCAGCAAGTGTTTGAAGGTCCCGAAGCTCAGATTCCCGTAATTAGGTGAGTGTCGTATCTCAACAAGCATCATAGCTGACAAGGGTGGTTGGGTTGTTTCAGTTATCAGAGCCTTGTGATAAATGAGAACCAAGACTACTGCTGGGAGATTCGCAGCAAGCTGGCAACAAATTGATCAGGAATGACCTCCCTAGTACAGACATGGCAAGATGCCAGCGTTATAAACCTGGCACATATTAGGCCGCTCAGAAGCCTCACTTGGCCCCTAGACAACTGCTAGAGCTATGGCTGGAAGGAGTTTCGAATCATCCCATTCACCGTCAGTAGAGAAGTGGTTTCACTGAGGGATGCTCTGCATTTGATGAATGGCTGGTGGTTTTCACAGCTTGGGCTTTAATGAAGGTTCTCGCCTGTGCCGTCAAGGGAAAATACAGAGATGTCTCAGCCACTCTTGGGAGAAAGAGGGTGATTATTACAGTCAAACCTGAGAGGTCGCATTGGGCCGATCGAGGAAGTGCTGTGTGAAGAGTAGCAAGCAAAGGTGCATGTGTAACCTTCAAGTGGGCTAGAATTCATTTACCTCATTGCCCCCTCCAGTGCCTTAAAAGAAACACCCCAACTCCTATGGAGGAGCAACTGGAGACCCAGGATCCAGTCTTTAAAGATTGCTCAGAGTTACCCTCCCCTCATTAAAATACTACTAAGAACAAACATAACAATAAACTTTATTAACTAACTTAATAAATCTTATCCTAAGAAAACAAAATGAATGTAAACAGAACGCTCCCCACAGAACCACCGTGAGAGACACCCAAGAGTCCCAAAGTCTAGGTGGAGTTCATCCAAATCTCAGTTACAGTCTCCGTTTAAGTCTTGCAGCTCCTTCTTCTTCCTTGGCTGCAGGAATTTTTAGTGGACATCCGTGCAGGCTTTTCTTTCGCTTCTGGAACCAGCCCCATCCAGTCAGCTCACTGGTTAACCAGCCCTCAGTCACATATGCATCTGAGAAAACTCTATTGCAAAATGCTCTAGAGTAAGGAGAAAACATCTTGCTGTCCACTCCTGGTTCAGCCTCTCCCATGCACACACTGAGCACATGGGCTCTTCTCATGCAGCTACTGGCTGCTGCTCTCATGGTGTCTGAGCACCACAGAAGCAGGAAACCTTGTCGCCCGTGCTCAATGCAACCACACACAATTCCCAGAATTTTCTGGCTCCCAGCCAGCCTCAGGAGATCTCTTAACCAGATAGCCCTCAATAGGGCATGTGGGTTACACAGGGAAGCCAAATTGCTGGGCAGGCAGTCAGGGCCATCTCTTGGGGGGAGCACGGCCCCGGGCCAATAGGCCTATGCGGAGCCCCGCCCCCCCATGCTGCAGGGGAGCGTGGCGGGCCCACCAGAGAGCTGGACCCAGAGGCCAAGGCCACCAGCGAGGGGGCCAGGATGCCGAGGCTGCAGGCGTGGGGAGCCAGCTCCAGCTCTGGCTTCGGAGGCCGCCGGGGAAGGAAGCCGGCTCCGGCCTTGGCCCCAGTCCTGGCCTGGAAGGCTGCCGGTGGGGGGAGCCGTCTCCAGCCCGGGTCACTGAGGCCGCAGGTGCAGGGAGCGGGCTCCAACCTCAGCCCCAGCCCGGGAGGCTGAGGCTGCCGGCGGAGAGCCGTCCACATGCAGCTGTGCGAGGCAGACCGACCCAGAGGCCAGGCTCCCCCCACATGCTCTGCCCCTGGGCCTGCCTGCTCCACCCTGGCAGCGGGGAGGGTTGCAGGAGTAAGCGGCCATGTGGGGGGAGCCACAGCGCGGGCCCCGCACTGCCTGCTGGGAGCGGGACAGCGCGGGGCCCACGTAACCGCAGGGCCCAGGGCAATCGCCCCATTCGCCCCCCACCCCAGGGACTCCTTTCAGGAGTACCATCCAGTTTTTAGTATTACCATCCCTTATTCATATTATTGAGCATTATTAATGATGCTGTGTTATTTGTTACCTAGCTATTGTTGTTCATTTATGTAGCACCCAAAACATGCTTGCAAAGATATTGAAAGCTTTCCAAGACCTCTGGGAAGAGAGTTACGTGCCCCAAATTGCTGACACTAAATAAATTCTTCCATCTGTTACTTGGAAGTAGGAGGTGAATACCATAAAATCAATTTCTGTGCCCAAGTTATTTTCAGTGACATCTGCACACATTTTAAAGGGTGAGTTGGCATTTGCTTGCCACACCCTTCTCAGATTATTTCAGGTCATGGGCTCATAAAATCAGGCTGGTGTTTGGTTCCCCATCCCCACAATCTAGAAATCTACAGCAAAAAGCACCTTTTTCCAGGAGGAGAAGCCATTAGTTGTAATGCAAAGTAGGGAATGTAGGGAAATCATTTCTGGCTTTTGTCACCTAAAAACCTCTCCATTTTAAAACATATATTTTATTATACCAGAGTCTGTAGTGGGAAAAGGTTGATCATGTTGAGGGAAAATGTGAATTGCTCGATGTCTATAGATCATGTGCTGTGTCGAGCAAGGACTCCTCATAATTTATCAGCCCGGTTGTATAAGTGGAATAATATCTCAGAGCAGCAGCAGCAGAAAATGGGCAGAGGGAGATGACAGGATGATATTCTGTGATACTGTGGAGTTCAGGGCATTGGAAACATAAAGGGAAAGAAGCCGGTCAACACTAAATGCAACAGTGTGAGGCAATACAATGGAGCCTTAGCTGAGTAGTAAAGAACACGATCCAGGTTGGAGAGAAACAAGCACATGTTGAATGAGCTGAGCAATAAGATAATTCCATGAGTGGAATGAGAGAGTGGAGTAGAAATAATCATAAAACTGAAGAGGAAAGGTTATTACAATAAGAAGTTTGAGAGCTGAAGCAATATGATAAGAGGAGGAATGAGTGGATAACAAGGTAATGTGCTATGAGTACCCATCGCTGCGTTAAGGTAACATGGACATGGTTAGACTCCTGGAATGTAGCTCAGAAGAAACTCTTTCAGGCTCCCAGTCCACGAATAGTCTGAGTTTCAACATCACTATGCTTCGGTGTCACTGCAAACGCTGGAAAAGATGCCGCCCCAAAACTTGACTGAGGGGACAAGAATAACATGGTGGTGAGTCGTTTAACGGATATACACAACAGGGGGTGGAGGTGTCTAACTGCTACTTTAAGTGCAACCCTTCCAGAATTACGCTCCCCCGCATTCACAAATCTGCACTCAGCTGTCCTCTGCAGGTGCCTAACTCATTCCGCACACAAACGCTTGCAGTAAAAGTTCCCTAAATGCCTCTGTTTCATTGGAGGCTCAAGCCAGGTGTCTGGATGCCCAAGTCCTAGGGTAATGCACAAACAGCGTGAAGATAGGTGTTCCTCCACCTATCTCACCTGCAGAGCCCAACCTGGTAAGCGTGCTCAGCCGTTGCCAGCCAGATCAGTCGCCCAGAGGTAAGCTTACACAAAATGGCCACAGGAGGATGCCCTCCCTCAGAGCATCTAGCCTAGTTTTCGAGGGCTTACCTGGGATGTGAGAGACTCCCGACTTCAAATCCCCCACTCCTCCTAAGAGGGAAATGGGATTTGAATAGTGATCTGCCACTTCTAAGGTGTGAGCCCTGGGCTCCGCAGCTTTCTGACATGGGGCGCTGTCAGTCTTTCCTGTGGAAGCTGTAAGAGCAAAGGTACTTCCCAGCTGAGTGCTCTAAGCACTGGGGTACAGAGTCACTCTCCTGCTTCCTTCCTCCTTCTCTCTCTCCCCGCCTCTCTCTCCTCTCAATCCACGGTGCCAGGGCTTCAACATCAGGCCAGAAAGCAAGAGCAGCTCTGGGAATGACGTTGCACTCTGGTGGTTAAACGTTCACCTGAGAGTGGCAGATCTCTGATCTAATCCCAGCTCCCCCTCAGGTGAAGGGGGACCTGAACGAGGACATGTCTTCTGCAATGCCCACTGGGCCGACAGTTCTGTGGGCGGGCCGCCTCCAAGCTTCTTGATAAAATGGCGTCAGTTCCCAACCCCAAGAGAGCATTTGCAGCCAAGAACGATCCCTGAGAAGGAAGTGGGATGGAGCACACGCCCCTCGGCTTGGCCATTGGTTGATTTAGGTAAGGCGTCTCCTAGCATGCTGGCTTTTGTGAATCCCAGTCTAAAGCTTTGTCTGCACTGTACACCGCTGGCAAGTGGCTGTACCTAGGTGCTGGAACTCCAGATGTGGAAGGGTGGGCTACCGCACCCCCTGGCTGGACGTGGTTTCCATTGCAAACAGAGTTTACAGTTTGCTTCAATGGATCTCAGCACCCCCCCTCTAGATTGTCCAAGCACCTCTGCAGCCAGAGGTATGTGTAGCTGCACACCACAGGGGAAAGCAGGCTGCGTCCCCACGGCAGTGTGTGGCTATCCGTCCAGTGAATAGCTCTGTCGGCTGGGAAAGGCTTCAGTAGTGGGCAACAATGCTGCTAAAAATAGCAGTGTGGCTGGAGGAGGCACTGCTCGTGTGAGCAGAGGGCTGGGTAGGTGGGTCTGTACCTAGGTACACACCAAAGACTCTACTTTACACATCTAAGTCATGCTTCACCATCTCCATTGCTACTGATACCCATGGTAGTGGGGGCTCCCTCTGTAAGAGGTGTAAACGTACCATAAGGTACCTACCTCTCCCTATTCATTGTATTCGGAGCCTAAGTACCGACCTGGAATTTGTGAATCCCAATGATTTTCTAGCCACCTAAAAGTCTCTTTGTAAATCCAGCCTGGGGTCCGTCTGCATGGCTTGAGCTTCTGGTCCCCAGTGGTAGCAAACACACAATGAAGGAGGATGACTTGGTATAAGGTCCTAGTGTTCCCTCCGGGCTGGGTAGCATTCAGCCAGGACAGTCCCAAAAGTGGGGTATTGGGGTAGAGACACATAAAATAGAATTGTGAGCCAGTAGCTTTGTTAGCTCATCCACTGAGGACTTGTCCACATGGGGAATTATTCCAGAATGAGCCAGGGTATGAATGTAAAGCACTAGAGTTATTTGGGAATGGCTGCCCATGTGGGAGGGATTCCAGAAGAGAGGGTCCACAGAAAGTACTATTCCAGAAGAGCTATCGTGATCTATTTCTCTTTGTAGACATACCAAAAAATGCCTTGCCAACACCAGTTAATTTATCCTCCTAACCCCAGGGCAGTGGCTAAGTGCTATTCTATCCATTTAAATGCAGGTGAACTGAGACTCAGAGCGTGAAATCGTGGCCTCAACAAAGTCAACGGCAAAACTCTCATTGGCTTCAAGGGAGTCAGGATTTCACCCATGAAGCCTGATCCTGCCAGAGGCCCAACACCTCCTTCACTGAGCTGTCATATTAATTTTGATGGACTAAATGGACCCAAAGAGTTCAAGATGCTACTGGGCCCCAGTAGCTATCTGACATGAAAGAGTTTTAAGCCAGATTTGGGTATACACAAGTCTCAGCCCACTAAGCAGCATGGCAAACACACCATGAAAAAATCGTTTTAACCTTTTATTGAAGATGCAGAGCTGAAGGAAAAACAATGAATGCATCTGTAGTGCAAAATGTTAAGGAACCCTTTTATTTAAACATCCCATGTTCCCTTTACCTGGAGAGTGTTTTAAGAAAGAAAGAAAGAAAGAAAGAAAGAAAGAAAGAAAGTCGCAGTCTCTTAGATATGATAACTGGGCTCTTGGGGGGGACAGGGAAAAACACTAGCTTAAAGTTGGCTCTTGTTTCCTAAAAGCCAAACAAGACAAACACACCCAAGAGGGGACAGAAAAGAACAGCAAAAAGAGAGAAAATGCAGCTTCTATTTCTAATATTGACTTTTACTTGCAGTCTCACTACTGGAGAAGCACAGACCTTGCGCGTGGGCTTATCAGCCATCCGGAGATCTGGTAAATTTGTACCACCACCGGGGCTGCTCAGATTCTCTCTGATAGCAGGCTTAAAGCAGTGTTATAAAATATACTGTCTTGGCTGGCTGAGCCAGTTGCTTATTAGACAGAAGGAAAAAGAAGGAGTGGAGGAAAGAGACAAGAGTCTGGAGAAGGTAGAGTACAGAACCCAGATTCATGCTCATCAGTTCAACTAGGCAACTTCCTCTCTGTCATTCAACATATTAATCATCTAATATTCAATCGTTTTTCACATTACTGCCAGGAGAAAAGATGGTGTGTTAATCTCCAAAGACAGGGAAAAAAGCTTTTAAATTCAATTTCACCTCCCTTCTGAACTGCATATCTAGCTATCTATCATTTAATGGCTCTTCCACCCCCACTAAGCCCACTTTATCAATTGCTAGTCAATTAACAAATGCCCTAATAAACCCTTAGTTGAGGCATTTAAAGTGCTGCCAATACTTTTATTAGTTATGTCTATAGTAAATATTTGAGCTTGCGATGCATCTATTTTTTCCTGTAAATATGCTCTTTGTGGAGTTCTTTCTTGATATTTGCAAAAGAGAAGACACTGTAGACATTGGGACTACACTAATCATTTGCTGGTTTATAGCCCCTTTTGTCTAAGGCTCTGATGTTGCTTTAACAGGGAGAAAAGCTTTATAGTTCTTGTGTTGCAGGTGGGAAAACTCTGGGGAGGTCTACACTGCAGTGGGATTTCGGTGGCAGTCAAAGAAAGATACGCAAAGTACTTAAAATACCTGGCGTATCTCCCTTCGACTGCCTACTGGCTACTTATCGCGGTGTCTTCAGCGCACTGAATTGAAGGGAAATGCCTCCCCTTTGACTCAGCACTACTCTTTTTACCAGGCTGATCTTCAGCGATCAGCTTCCTAATCGACTGAGCAGGTTTTCACAGACCCGATCAGCTGATTGGGAAAAATCAATAGGACAGCAGCAAATTTGCCGCTGTCGGTGAAGACTAAGGGTCTGTCATATAACTAATCATTCACAGTGTACGCCTCCAAGTCTACAGGCCAGATTCTGAGCTGGCGAACATTGGCATTGACTTCAATGGAACTATGCCAAATAATACCAGCTGAGAATGTGGCTTTACCTACCTACCTACCTATGTGCTGGTGCCCAGCCCTACAATATTTGGGTGTTGTAGCATAAGTGCCTTGCTAAACAATGCTGATTTTCCTTTGGACAAGGCTTGATTCTTACTCACATGTGTCATTCTGTTGTATGGCCATGGAACATAAAGAAGACATAAATGGATGTCCTCTGCTCTTCTTGACCTGAGCCTACAGTCAAAATGTAGGCAAAACACATATTAAAGTCCATTCTGTTTTCTGGGGCTGCAATGTGCTGCTACATACCATGCGTTTATTAAAACTATAAATCCCTGCATCAATGGAAAAAATGCTCTGTATGATTATTTTTTAATCATAAATCTTGCCTGGTATCGCCAGGAAGGCAGCATAAAAGAATTTTTAGTTTTCTTCTTGTCAATATCACTCACAGATAAGCTTCAATTTCATAGAGCTCCAGGGGATTCAGCATGGTAAAAAAAGAGAAAAACAAAACAAAGGATATTTTCTTGGTTTTTTTTATAATCGTCATAAAAATAGTCCATGATGTCTGCTAGAAGTAGCCTAGAAGACTGTCCTTTTATACATCTCTATGAAACTTCCGTATTTGGGTTCTATATTAGGTACTCAAAATAGCATTCCATGTTCATTACATGAATGTTCAAGGGATGGCTTTTCAAGTGTACATGTCTGTTTGTTGCAGATTAGGATTTACCTGTGTATTGGAATCTGTTCATGCAAAGCTGTCACACACCGGGGTGGGTGCCGCTAAGTGTCTGATTGCGATACACACATCCTTTACATAATAGAGAGGTGGGAGTAGCGTGCCCAGTTGTGTGCATGAATGTGTGTTAGCCACAGCACAAAACCTTCCATTAATATTGTGCATATGCGCCAAAGCTCAGCAGATGTCTCATCTGTGAACACATCATTAAATGGTTCATCAGCCTCTATCCAGGCCTTGATCTGCTTTATGCATTTTCCTTTGTTAATAGCCCTAGTTAGAAAGCAAACCCAACAGAACGTATTGAAATTATTTGTCGCCTTTCTGTGACACAATGTATTCTATTGACTGGAGATTTCCATGCCTAGCGTGGAAGAATGGTTCTACAATCTCTGTTCAAATGACCTTCTCACTCACAACACTAGATTTCCCAGCTGTTAATTAATAACCATAAGTGGGCACCACATTCACAGAAACTTGAAGAAGAAAGAATGGTTACTTACCATAGAATAATGGCTGTTCTTTGAGATGTGCATTTGGATTTTGCAACTCAACCTCTGTTTCTACCACTGTGAGACTCTTCATGGCACTCTAGCTGGCAAAGGAAATTAGAGTGAACAGGATCATGCCTCCTTTACGCCTCTGAGAGGGAACACAAGGGCATGAAGAGCAAATATATGATGCATGTTGAGCCTTCCCATTTGAACTTCTGAACTCCTGTGCAAGCTGTGTAACTGCACCTTTTAAGTGGAATGCACAGAACATTTCAAAAAACAACAGTCACTATAAGGCACGTACCCATTTCTTATAGGGCCAGTGGTCCTGGGTATTGATCCCATAACAGGTTTAAACATTGGCTTTCCTCAAAATGCCCTATTGTTTTCTCTGTACTCAGCACAGGTCATCAACCATATGACGCTCGAAGACCCTGTGATCACATTCCTATGTGTCTGTCTTCTCTCTAGGAAAATACATGGCATGGGGGCAACAGACACCCCAAGTCAGTTCTCAGGAAACACGAATGGAGCCATGGAAATCTCCAATCAATAGAATACATTGTGTCATCCTGGATCCCAAGGAGGGAGATGATGGGGGTCTGGAAGTGAATTTTTGCAGCTGACTGGAATCTCTCTAACAAGCTAACAAAGAGAATTCTCGATCTGTACGGATCTGAACTATCGGATGTCCATAGTCTAAATCCATACTGGACAGCCCAACAGACATACCAATGCAATAGGATGTGAAACAGTTCTTCACTGCTCTTTAAACATTGCAGCAGCCCGATTCAATATTGATTCAGCAAAAGTGTTTATAATAGAGAAAGCCATGACCAAGACTTGGATCCAAAATACCAAAACCTAAATTAGTAGCTGGCACCCCTCTCTATAGCAGAGTGAATCAAAAATAACTCTAAACTGGTGGACATTTTCAATATGAAACTTGCAATTTAGACTTATCTTTAGTTTTTCTCATTTGTCGGAAAGACCAATATGTAAGGCACTGGAGTCTATGTCAGTCAGTTTTTAGCTAATCCAGGGACTCCAGCTGAATAGAAAATAAAGCAAATTTACGCCATTTTTCTTGACACCAGGAAAGGACTAAGTTAGCTGTCTTTGCAGCAAAGATTAGGATGTAAAATGCTTCTCCGAGCATTACTATAGAAGTAGATCGTGCCTGGCAACAGATGCTCTAATAGTCTTTGTATCATTATAAACAGTGCACATTCAAGCAAAAGTGATTTGTGTTGAAAAGTAATCTAGAGTAAATTGTGAAAGAAATACTTTATGTAAATTAACTAGGCTTAGCATTTTGATACTTTTTTTTTTTTTGGTCTAGGATATTACTTTTTTCCTGTGCAGAAGAAGCCTCGTATACTACAAATGACAGCAGTTTAATTCAAATGAGAATTTCAAAAGATTGGATTTCAAGAGTTATGGAGTGTGACAGAGCAACAAATATTAACTACCTGTGAAACAGACCATTGAAATCAAAGTGCACAGAACCTATAGTTCAAAACAATATTTGTATGAGTTTATTATGGCTTAGAGGGCTTTAGGAATTTAAATATTTCTCTTTCTTTCAATGAACAATTATTTTCTGCAGACTAATATAGATCACAAATAGTTGCAGCAAGATTCAATTCTATATTTACAATTGCAATTTCGCCTTGGTATTAAATGATCAGATATATTCTAATCCCATAAAAATTGCACATCAATCACACCACCTACATCAGATTAGGAGCCAGGACTATTTAAAATGGAATTATTAAAATCTCCACACAGAAAATTATAGTTTTGAGGATCATTGAAGTGCCATTTCGTCTCCCCAGAATGCTTCAACATGGTGGGGCGAACAGTTACTTAGAGGCAAGATCATCTTTATTTTAGATGAGGAGATCAACAAAAAAAGAAAGAACAAAAGTCAAGCCTTCCCCAGAGAGACAGATTAGGCATGTCTCTTTTGCAAGAGATTGCAGTGTACTAAACATAAAATTCTTGCCTGTCTCTGCAGCTAGAGGAGTTGTCCTTAGCCTTATCTACATGACAAGTTGCACTGGTGTAACTGATGGGGTATTTTAAAATGAGTTGAATTAAATCAGGGTGTAGACACTTGTAAATTAACTGAAACCTGGCTTATATCATTTTAACTTAATTCAGTAAGAAACTGATTTAAGCTAAATCAATATAAGCTGGCGAAATAAATATGCCGTTGTAACCCTCAAACTTACAAATGCCCGAGTTCCGAATTGATCAGTCAACCGCACACCTTCTTTGGAACCAGAAGTGCATAAGCAGGCAGCTACAGAAAGAGAAGGGGGAACATAAAAGCAAATACAGTACAGTACTGTGTTAAACATAAACTCGGGGGCATCACTGCCCTGAAAATAGGTTCAGGGCTCAGGGCCCACTGCTGGCCAGATCCAGCCCGGGGTCCCTGGCTGGGGCCTGAATTGGGCTCCTGTTGCCACTGACCAGCAGCCCACCCCCGGATCTCCGGCCGGGGTCAGGGCTGGATCCTGCCGCTGCCTGCAGCTGGGCCCCAGGTCCTCAGCCAAGGTCGAGGCCGGATTCCACTACTGCCAGCAACCAGGCCTGGGCTCCCTGCCAGACTCAGGGCCTGTGCCCCGTGTACCAAGTGCCAGCAACACCACTGCATAAACTACTAAAAAAATAAAGGAACAGCAGCATTTCTTTTCTGCATAGTAGTGTTTCAAACCGGTATTAATTTACGCTTCAGTTATAGACTTTTAAAAGAGCAATCATAATGCTTTGTTCAGAGTTATGAACAACTTCCATTCCCAAGGTGTACCTAACTCTGAGGTTCTCCTGTGTCTACAAGGCAGTTTTGTATCCGTTTATAATGATTTTTAAACCCATTTCATTGAAACCAGTGCTGCGTTGTCTGTAGTCAAGGCCTTGGGACTTTAATGGTACAGAACACAGGAAACAGCTATGACAAGAATTAGGACATAGCTAAACCTATCACATGCAGCGGCAGGCCATGATAGGGTCATCCCATGGCAGAACCCTGCTACGAAGCAGACAGACTGCCTCTACATTGTTTCTGAAAGCATTGTATTTTCAAAATCTCTGTCCACGTTGAATCAAAGGTACTCGGCAATCTGTTTCAGCAAAAGTATGCTGAACGATCATGGCGGTAGCCTGTACGGTTCTGGTCGCAGCACGAGAGGTGCACTTGCTCAGCATTTTATTATTTCACTATGGCTAAAGTTCTACTAAATGAAGCTTATGAATCTGAGTAACTGTATTTTATCATGTGCAGTACAGCTCGTTCCTATCTGCATAATAAATATTAAAAAGCCATCATCGCAATTTTCAGCAAGGAATGTTTATGTAAGAAGGCTGTGCAGATGTGGTGGAAAGCTAATACAGCAATGTTAATTACCTAATCAATCTTCTTTAACCTTTGTCATAGACACTATATGATGCTTATATTAAGCTTAGATCCATTTTTCAGGGTTTAAATTATGTTGTAATCAAATCTCTAATGTGTGGGATCATTGGAACCATCTCTTTAAATGCAACATTGTAAGTTTACCCAGAAATCTGCCTATAAGCCATCTGTTCCAGAAACTGGCCATTATCAATTTCATCAATCTGTTCCCAAATTCTGCAGATGGCAGCCAATTGGAACCATCTGTTTGTGTCAAAAAAGTAACAGTTCAATAAGCAGACAATTTGGGGAGGTGGTGGGGGAAACATGCAGTAATGTTCAGAGCATAACTCAGTCTTCCTATTTAATGTAATTGCACTACACCTTTCTGATAGACATAGAGCAGGTTGATCATCCATTAATAAGGGGGATATTATTTAGAAGAAAGAAATAATAATGTTACAGCAACAAAATATAAGGGCTGATCACTATTATAGTTAACACGTTGCCCTGGGATGTCATAGATGAACCCGCCACTGATCCTCTTAAGGGAGATTAAAGGGAGTTTGTAAGTTCCCCATCTTCAAAGCATCTGACGAAGTGGGATTTTCTCCCACAAAAGCTCATGCGATAAATAAATTTGTTAGTCTTTAAAAGTGACACAGGATTCCTTGTTTGTTTTGCTGAACTAGACTAACATGGCCCCCCCTCTGGAACTTGGTACCTAGTGGTAAGTGTTTAGGACACTTTCTTTGCAGTGATATTTTTAAGGAATGGGGAAGAGGGAAGGTTAATGGGCTGAGCTTTCAGCTCTTTACTGGCTGGTTCAGTTTTGTAGGAACATCAACCATGTCTATCTATTTTAGGATTTTAGCTGCTACTCATCATTGTAGTAGCTAAGGCTCAGAGTCATAAAGGTATTTAGGCACCTAAGAATTAGTCAACACTACAAATTCTTGCAGGTAGAGCTAAGATGATTAGGGGTTCGAGGGGAAAATTACACCTCCTAACAGATGTAGCCAAGCAGGCAAAATCCCTGGTATAGACACAACTGTGGGGACAAGGTCATGTGCATTGACTGAGATCATTGACTGAGATAGCTTTGTTTGGGGAGGGGAGTATAGGCCACCTGGCAGAATTCCTCCTTGTCAATATTTGCTGCATCTCCACTGGGGCCTATGTTGACACAGTGATTGTGGCAAAAGTTCTGCAGGGTAGAAAAGCCCTCCCGCTTGCTGAAATCAATGGGAGTTAGGAACCAAAATACCTTTAAAAACCTGCAGCTAAGTGTCTTCCACATAAAATCAATAGCAACAGTGAAGTCCATGAAATCTCCAGCACTTCTTCCTTTCTGGGGTGAAAACTCACTGCTTGGGTTTGGGTTTTGAGGCATTGGGGTTGTGTTTTTTTTCTAGATTTTATTAATTCCCTCTCTTTTTGTAGAGTTTTAGGGTATGAGGGAGAATCAGTGCTATAAATGGCATTCTTATGATGGAAAAGCATTTGTCCCTTCTTACTATGTCCCATCTTTATTTGCAGGTTCTCCCAGTAGCCCTCAAATTCAAAAACTCACACAGCATTATAACCCTGAAAAATATCCTTTAACCTACTAGGAACTTACCTGGGCAATGTATTTAAAATAGTAAACCAGAGAGAGGGGTCTATTCCTTATGCAGGATTTTGTTCTTAGATGTCTCTATTGTTGTTTGTTTTGCTGGTTCGTGTAGGAATCCCCTTGTTTTCAGAAAGGAAAGACATTTCCCAGACATTCGTCCAAGTGAAAAATTGGTCCCATGAATGTTTACTGAATAGTGAACAAAGAAGTGTATGGATGTGTTGAGACTGAACTAGCACTCTGGGTTCGTGACTATATTTGTGAAAAAAAAGTCTTCCTGGTATTTGCCCTCTTTTGGCCTGAAAACTTTTAGGGTGGTCATTATTCCATGAAACAATTTTGTGCAGAGGACATAACCCAAACATTTTCAGAGCTGCTGACATACAGAAATTAACACACTAATGAATAAATTCCTCCAAAATAATAAAAGATCTGGAATTAATTTTAATGAACTACTCTTGCAACTAAATCAAGGCTATATTTGTTTCCCAAATACAGGTTGCTCCAGCTCAAAATCCCAATTCTAATTCAGTTCATAGGAGAATTTGCAATTGGAGGTGGTCCCAGCTTTCACCTTCAATTAGACCCTCTTCTTCACAGTATTCTGAAATAATAATTCTCTCACAAAAGTTACTTTGTTTACTCACAGCTAGTCTTGGACCTGCTTCACTTAAGAATTAAATCAGATTTAGGTTAAATTTATTTTGTCTTAACTTCATTTTAAAAAGTAAAAGGCCAACCCACTTTCTGGAAAGGCAAAGGTTCAATGGCTCTAGCTAACCATCATCTGCATAGAATGATAGAGGTGTAGGGCTGGAACGGATCTCAAGAGGTCATCTAGTCAATTCTTCCATGCTGAAGCAGTATATATAGTATATCCAGATCATCCCTGACAGATGTTTGTCCAGCCTATCCTTCAAATGTCTGTTCTTCACATCTCACAATTCCTTAAGTATATTCAGATGAAACCACTGGATCTCAAAATGATATATAACTCTGCTTCTGAAGTCTCCAGTTCAGGAGAAGACTTAAGCCAGTGTTTAATCACTTTTCTGGATCAGGTTCATAGAAGTTTAACTCAGTTATTTGTTACACAAAAGAAAACCTGCAAAAGGGACCATCCTAGTGGAACCAAATTAACTATTGCCTCATGGTTTATCCTGACAAACTGAAAAGACTCTTCCCATTTGACCTTTGAAGACGTTTCCTGTGGGCACAATTTCTCCATAAATCACAGTTGGAACAAGCAGAACAAATGCTGATAAGTGTGCAGTACAGGAGGGAGCTCAATTAATCTGAAATGGAATGGGGAACACAGGCCAAGGTGAACAACAGGGTTGATTCATATGCCCAGCATGCAAAAGATGCAATTAGATGTACAGGGATGTTTTGGGGGACATAGAAGCTCAGCTATCCCAGTGAGGAACAGATAAACAGGTAAAAGGCAGCAATAGGTAATTTGAGGTCTGTATATATCTGTGTATACATTTAGCTGAAACTAAAATTAATCCTAATAGTTTGCTAACAGTAGAAGTATAATAATTCATGAGATACAACCTAAATATTCATACACTGTATAAAGTTAATCTTACCTACTTATGACTGCTACAAATGGATTTATCTGTGCTTAGGGTTTTCAATTTTGGGTTTATAATTTAAGGATTTCTTAACGTTCTTAATCACAGCTGAACACCAGCACCCGTCATGCCTGTAGCATGCAGACCTGCAAAAATAACTGACCTTTCTGAATGTTAATTACTTTTAAAAGGCCTGTTTGCTCAGAATTACAGAAACCAGATATAACCAGTCATAAGTGTCACCTGGGAGTGATGAGGGACATCCATTAAGAGGGAGGGAAGTCATTAAAATATATTGGGTACAGGGACTTTATGAAGCAGAGAGACAGTAACTGAAATTGGTGCTTCAGTCTCCATGGATCGATGCAGCAGGATCGATTGAGCAGGCAGTGGAGACCGCTCAATCAGTCCCGGAAGTGTTCTCTGTTTGATACAGTAACTCCACCCCCTAGAAAAGAGTAATGCTGCATCTAACGAAGAGCGTTTCCCATTGGTGCATCCCAGTGAAGACATCATAGTAAGGGAGGGTAAGTAAGTCAATGAGAAATATGCATGCTACAGTATGTAGCTTGCGTATCTCCCATCAACCTAGCATGGCAATGTAGACCGAGCCTCAGATTTACCTATGAGGTAGCTGAGCTACTAAGCAATAAACAGGCAATCAGGTTAAAAAAAAAAGATAGAAGGGAAAGAAGGCATTTTCAAACAGCTGCAGAAAACAGCTGACCACAAGACAAAGTGAAAGATCAGTCTGTAACGCTGAGTGTTGTTACCCCAACTAACCCCCATATGAAAATGAAAGGGACTTTCCCTGTAGGAAGTGGGAATAAAAGATATGAAGAACATTTGTCCAAGGCAAGTGTCCTGTTATAAAGAACCATTAGATGAGGAATCAAGAAGCCCTAAATCCATTTCCCAGCCCCGATAATGGTTAGTTGTTGACCTTTGTCAAGTTACTTAGGAAAAATGTTCAGATCTGCATGCCTAGGTTAGTCATATGCAAGCCCCTAAATAGGTGGTTGATTTTATTAATGTTATTTTATATTTATTATTTGTGTGTTTTCAGAGGTGTTGCGCTGTGATGGCAGCTCTGGGTGCTCAACAATTCTGAAATGCAAGTCATTTAGGTAAGTATTTAAATCTGTCACTCTTAACTTCTTTGCCTCAGTCTCCCTCACTACAAATAACACTAAGAGATCCTATCTCCCAAGTGTAGTAAGATAATGTTTGGATTGGACAGCTCCTGAAACATGAAAAGCAATGTATATAAGCTAAATAGTCTAAGGCTGTGTCACCAGATGATGCTGTTACACATAGACTTCCAAGTTCTTAGTGGGTAAACAAATGTTCAGTCTTGGGAAAACATGCTATGTGGTGGTGTTAGTTTTTATTATACAAGGTTGTGTGTATAAACACTGGTTCCTGGTGTGGTCCTGGTGGACAATGACCTGGCTTTCATCACACACACCTCTTTCACTTCTTGGCTGTACCAACGGAGCACAATACACTCGGCATGAAGCCATCAGTGCTTCTCTTCAACTAGTACAGGATTCTACAGCATGTCTCCTTCATCACACCTGCCCTCTTCTCTGTAAAGTAGCTTTCCATACAATAGCGAATCAAGTTCAAGGTTTCAGTCCTTGTTTTCAAGACACTAAATTGCATGGCCCCAGGATATCTAAATGTCCACATAAAGTTCTTGGCTGGAGACCATGGTCAACAATTCTGCTACTTTGGCACAATGGCATTTTCTACCATAGTGTGAAACTGACACCTGTGTGGGAGACAGAACTTTCTCAGGCTGTGTCTACACTAGTAAATTAAGTTCACTTAAGCTTGCTTAAGTCGACTTAATTTACCCTGCATCTACACTGCAGTTTCCATAAGTCGATTTAAGCAGCTTGCTTAAGTCGACTTAAGGAAAATAAAGTCGACTTAATGAAAATTAAGTCGACTTTATAAAACCTGCTTTTTAGTAGACCTAAGGCTTAAGTTGACTCTCTAGAGTCGACTTAAGCCAGTGTAGCCGTGGGGTAGCCCTAAGTCGACTTAGGGCTACCCCAGGGCTACACCAATGCCCTCCCTGCCAGGGGGGGCACAGAGGGAGCCTGGCATGCCCCACCACCTGGCAGGGCAGAGCCCTTCCCACCCTGCCCCTATGCCCTGCCAGGGTCCCTGACCCTCTTTGCCACATTGTACCTAGGTACAATGGGGCATAGGCTGAGCCCCCTGGCATTGATTAAGGGGTGCCCCCCCTGCCCCTGTGGACCTCCCCTAGGTCCCCCTAGCCCCACAAAGTTGACCTAGAGCATCCAGTGTGGACGCTCTAGATCAACTTTGTAAGTTCCCCCCAAAGTTGACTTAAAATGTAAGTGTGGACACACTAAGTCGACTTAAATTCACAAGTGTAGACATAGCCTCAGAGGCCAGTCTGAGACTGTGGCATGAAGTCACCCAAGAACTAAGGACCATTGCAAACCTCCCCACCATCTGCTCCAGGTTCCAGGTCCACTTGTTTGGCCTGCCTTCTCTGAAATAAACAGAGAGCAACATGTACATCAAAAATCAAAACAAAACAAAAAACTCTTACCAAAACAAAACACTCCATTGCACACGCAATTTTTCCCTGGAGAAAAAGATGAGAGAACAAATCACGTGCAACAGATATACTTAATGCACTGCTGGAAGGTGTCCCCACGCTCTGCTGATGAGCACAGTATAAGAACCTGGATAGCACAGAATAGGACAGAGTTGTGCAAATAGCAAGAGAGTTTGCTTTTTTTTACCATGGTCTCTGATTGGAGTCCGTTCTTGAAAGAGTTGCTCCATGGGAACTGAGCATCAGTGTTGGGCTGAGATTCTTGAAATAAGGGGTTGCTTTGAGTGCTATTTGACTTTTTTGCTCTAGAACTTGTTTGTGTGTAAATAAAACAAGTTACACTCAGAACAGACCCAGACTCTATTCCCCTGATTTCTCCTCCAGTGGGACCCTGACCTACAAGACCTCAACATTTGCTACTGCTGAGCAGGGATAGTGACACTGATGTCAGAACTGGATGTTGCGGGCAGAAGAAAGGAGAACAATATTATTTGTGTATTCACAGCAGTCTCCATTTGAGGAAACAGGTGGAAAATCCTGTCGACACAGAGAGAACATGGTCTTCTACAAGAGTGAGTCCTCATTAAGATTTCTCAATGTCATCACTTATATTTGTTTTCCATTATGTAGCCAGGCTTTTAGAAAAGGTCCACCAATGGACCTGAACACAATGGTTAACATTTAACACCTTTCAGTTTCTTTGAGAGTACAGCTATTGGATCTAATTAGGATCGAATAAATCCATTCTGGAGAAATGCTGACTATTACGTTCTTGAAAAGAGTCTCCAGCTCTAGAAGTCAGTTATTGAGAGAAGAATTCTGGAAGATGGTAATAGGGAGAAGAAAATTAACTATTGGATTTCTGGTCTGGCAAAGAGAGTCAGACCAGCTCTGAAAAGACCAGCTTCACTGAAACTGTACTGACAGAATTTGGGGGCAGATTTGTCACCTAGGGATTTTCATGACTCAACCCTCTCAATGTGGACCAGATTTTCAAAGGTGCTCAGCATCTTGAAGTTCTTGATGTGACCTTTATGGTTAGAGTTTCCAAAGAGTTCCATATCCAGTATACTGAATTATTTTGAAAGACTGGCCACTTATTTTTGTGCCTAAATAGGAACTGAACTGTTTTAAAATCTCCCCTCAGTTGTGCGTAGAGGGCTTTTTGAAAATCTGGTCCAAGAGGGCAATGCAGTTTAAGTCTTGATCAGGGCATACATGAAACTGTCTCAGATATAGTAGATGGGGCCCAAATATTCAAAGCTATTTAGGTATTTAACTCCCATTGAAATCTGGTAACAGAGGCATCTGAACTGAATTGCCACAGTGCATATTGTTTGGAAGGAAGCTATGCAGCCAATCTTACTACCACCGAAAACAACAGGAGTTTGACCATTTTCTTCAGCTGGAACAGAGTAAGTTGCTGATTTCATGTACACGCAAACTATTTGTTGCAAATGAGAGCACCCCTAAATGCTACTTACTGGAACTCAATGTATTTTCCAAAATTAGACCACTTATGACAATTCGTTAGTTTTGCTTCTTTACTCATTTAAATTAAAATCTTTGCCAAGAGAATCTATTGTCTTTTTGCTATTTTCTATTCATATGTTACAATCCTTGGGAAAATCTATTGTCTTTTTGCTATTTTCTATTCATATGTTACAATCCTTGATGTTACATTAATTATGGTACATAACATCTGCATCTATAAAGACGCTAGATGTTAAAGCCTCCATTCTGGAAAAATATATTGAGCATGCTTTTCCATTTTGTCCTTTTCACTACATTGTATTTTGATTAACTGACCCCTCCCACCTCCCACTTCTTCCCTGCAGGTCTGTGAGGCTACAAGCAGATGAAGAGGTAGAAGAGTGAACCAACTGAATTTTTGATCATTGAAAAGGTTAAATGAGTACAGTAAAACAACTAATGGAACAGATGAGGCATTCAAATCTGTGGCAAGAATGGAAGAAATCAGAACCAGAAATACCTATTCTCATTGCAGGCTTTTCCTACAGTTTGTGCACTTTATTTATTTATTTATTCATTCCTTTCTCCTAACCCCAACAGATGCTGTCTTTCCTGAGTGCCAGTTAATTCAGTTCACAAACGTCCATCCTGAATTCTTGCAGGTAATTAGCACCACAGGTTACCAACCGGAAGCTAGTACCCCCGGGCACTTCAGATAATTGTGTTTCAATATTGGCACATCTCTGCTTTTCACAAAAGGTCACTTCGGTTTCTACTCTCCATTTTCTCCCTCTCTCTTTCTGTAAATGAATGAAAAATCACTGCCATTATTATGAATGTTCTAAACAATCAGCGAAAAGCTTTAGGCATTGCATTTCAGGCACATGAGCAATGCAAACACTTTAGTAGTTTGCAGTATTATCTTTTTTTAATCCTTGCCATCAGAAACAACCCATCCTCCATGCACCAGTTAATGAGAAAAACTGAAGTCTAGTTAAATACCCATGTACCTGCATTTATTTAAAAAGAAAGGCAGATGGAGAGAATATATAATTACAATGCAGCAAAGCTGTTTGTCACTTTAACAAGCACTTGGAAATTGGGTAAAGCTGTATTTAATAGTGCACAAATTTCCAATATGCTTTACCTACTGTACAATGTATTGTAAAGGGTAACTGTTCATTTAATTATATGATGAATACCTTCCAAAGGCAGAGTAGCTATTACATATAAAGGACCAGGTAATTACTTAGTAAATACAGGATTATTTCTGTCCTTGAAACGAGAAAACAAGTTAAACCAGTCTTTTGAAATTCTAGTCCCCACTCACAATAGTGAATTATTTTCTTTTTTGGTGGGAAACTAAAATATTAGGGTTTTTCTCCCATTATCGGTGGCAATCATAATAAGGGAATAGGTGTGAAGATTTTTGTGATTGGGACAATACGTCTTCTGTACAATTTTGCAAAACTGAGTGAAATGATAATAATATGGGTACTCAGCTGTCAAAACATATTCAGGTGCATATAACAGCTGCATAATTACATAATATTGTTAAGTAAAACCTATATTTTAAAAGGACAATTGCACAGCATTTGTGCCCAGTAAAATAAAGCATTGCTGGGATTTTCTGTAATCTGCTGTAGGTTTTGAATCAAGAGCATCACTGCAGGTGAAACTTGCTATTTTTTTGCCTGTATAGTTGTTGCTTTATTACAAAATCTTGCACAATAGATGGTACCATTGGGGTCCTGATTTTTAGGACTATATGTGCACATTATTTGCTTTCACAATCAATGCAAATGTGTGTACAATCACAGTAATTAGACATCCATGGCTAGAAGTCTGACTGATCACTGGCATACGCAGGTGTGCTGGTGCACACAACTGTAGCAATTGCATGGACAAATTAGGCTCATGTATTTTTGCATGCACGGTTCTAAAACACTTTCCTTTTAACGTGTCACAATGATTGCTCTTTGAAATTTTACTTTCCGAATGGCACGAGGGATGATCTCACATATATTGCAGCAGCTGGGCTTTGATTTCATTGTTGAATTATTACAATTCATGTTACCTTATATCATTAAAGCTGGGTGAAATTTTGCAGAAAGAGAACTGCTTAGCGATGCAATGTGCAACCTGAAAATAGCACTATAGTTTAAGGCCAGAGAGGTAATTCCTTAACCAATAGTGACTGCAGATTGATGGGTCAACAGAATGCTGTGGCCATTTAAACCAAAAACCACTCCACTATCTCAGCAAAAGATAGCATAGCCATGCTGCAATTCCCATTTGCTTTCAAAAAAATCAATACTCACTTCATATTGTACAAAACGTTTTGGAACCGTTACCGACGTACACAGATTCGATGTGCTGTCCATAGTGACCTTCACCAGGTCCATGCAACACAGTAATCAGCAGCACACTGTATAAACCATCTGCCTAATTAAAGCTGAGCCCTCCTGATGTCATTGTGAGAGTCCCTCTGCTGAACAGTGTGTGTGGCACATGGTTGGTCATTCTTTGGCAGTATACTGTTGTGAGGTTGCCAGGTCATGTTAGAAAGCAGGCATGCATGAATAAAGGACAGATCCAGCTAGCAATTAACCGGTGGTTCTGCTTGTCACTGGGAAACAATAATAGACCAATACACTACAGCAAGGGCATGCTGTGAGGACGGAAGCAACGGCTTAGTTCCTTCAGCCACCTGAGAAGCGTAATAATGGTCTGCTAATACACGCCCCGCCGTGCCTTCCTGCCCTAGAGCGCAGCTCCTTTATTTCACATGGCAATTTTTTAAAAACCAAGCACAAAAGACCCTTCCAAAAGGTTTTGTGCCATGTATCCTTCCACAATGAAAAGTAGTTCCTTCTAACAGGATGGGAGAAAATAGGAGCAAAGGACATAAGCACCACAGCTCAATTTGTTTTGAATACATTGATTATTTGTTAATTTTGTCAAACACTTTTTCCTTTATTGTTGACAGTTCCCTGGACGTCTTGAGCTCTTCCCTGTGCACGCAGCCTGAAAGTTCCATGTCATGATACGTCACCAGTGAGGGTTGGATGTATTTCTCTGTATACCCCACCAGCATCACACCTGTGCCATCACAGAGGGTCCTCACAGGGCAAAGCTAGCGGTACCTCAGCCCACTATTTGCTTCTGCTGCACCCTGCACCTCTGTCAGGCTCTGGAGGGACGGGTAGAGCAGTCAACAAATGACTCCCACAACAACCAGCCATGACCAGGCCCTAGGGAGAATACTTCTGTGTTATGAGTAATTCAGGGAAAATGGATTCACACCAGAGAATGAAAGGTGCTCTGTCCCGTTCAAAAAGCATTTAACCAAAAAAAAGAAGAGGAAGAAGTAGACACCTAACCCTGCTAATAAGGTAGGTAAAATTATGCAGTGGCATAAGCAAGGTGTCCCATAAGTGACAAATTCATGTGAACTACCAATAGGCATTTTGTCTTCCGTGGTTTAAAAGTGAGGGGAGGTACTCCGGTGAGTTGAAGTTGGAGAGCGGGAAAGGAAGCAGGAAGGCAGATCTGCAATTTCCCAATACTTCAGCTGTGTGTCCAACTTCCTGCAAAGGAGCATTTTGCATTGCAAGGAGAGGGTCATTAAATTCACTATTCACAGCCGCATTACTTTTCCCACTTTCAGGACAGCTGGAGATGGCACGGACAAATTCTGCCTTTGCTTTAAACGCCAAACGACCCACTGAATCATTTCTATTTAATTTGCTCTAGCTAACCAAGATATTGTTAATGAAACCACCAACGTAGCATCTCAGCTCATGTGGCTTCAATGGGGTTGCTTGGGGCAGACAAGGGAGCGATTTGTTCCTGGATTTCTAATATATTGTCGGAATCTCCTCTCAGAAATGTAGATTTCCTTTCCTTCCCCGCATCATTTGGCACAAGAGGTTTATTGGCTTTAGTCAAAGTCGTGCTCAACATAAACTCTCCTGTTTGGAAGGCGTTGTGCTGTGGGACAGTCTAAGGAAAGGCCTCTATGCCTTTACAAGCATGGCCCTTGTATGTCTCTGCTCTGCATTCCTCACTGCATATGAAAGGAGGAGTTTTGCATCTCAGATCTCTTAAATTGCTGGACCCTACTATGGTAGGGTGGACAATAGCCCTGCAGTAATTTGAAGAGGGAAGCTGTGGAAATATGGAAGCTCTTGCATAGTGGTGTAGTGGCAAGAACCGATTTTAAGCCACTCTTGTTGATTATAATAATTTGTATGTAAGCAATTTTTATGCAATCACTGTTGTGCAGATAGATAGATAGATAGATAGATAGATAGAGTGAGCTAGCCCATGTATATTACAAATGCTGTGGGTAGGATCATTTTATTTTAATGATCAGCACAGCTATATTTATTTCAGGCTCTATTAGAAGCACAAGATGATAATATTTGCTAAATGGTAAAGGACATTAATGGATCAGGTAAGATATTTTTCTAGAAGAATTTTGCAAGCAGAGAGAGTAACAAAAGATGTTCTGAGCTATTTAAAGAAACTTATTTGACACTATCACGTTAAATGGCTTTAAATTTTGCATCTATTTACGCTAGGACTTTTGTGAGCTGGATATACTCACATGCCATGCTAGAGGGGATTACAGGCTTTCATGTGGGAAAAAATGGGGTGGAGGGGTGTTATGGCTTGGGGCAGTGAAGGAAAGGGAGAGGAACAAGCAGGGGCTGCCACAATGCAGTCCCTTCTATTTCTCAACTTATTTCCTTCTCCCCCATCCCCAGCTTCCTTTGTTCTTGCCTTCCCCTCTGTCTTCTCCCTTCTGCTCTCTCACCTCCAGAGCTGTACAAAATTGGTGACAGTTTTCTAGAGCATTTAACTGCAAAATATTTTCCCCTTTTGTTTCAAGCCATTTCTCACCTTCAGTTTTCACTTGCCCATGAAATTCAATGCAATGACTGTCTCTGCATCCAAATCATGCAAAAGCTGTCTGTTTCTGTTTCAGATTTTAAAGATAGCTTTCACTAGGGAATAGGCCCATTTTTACTTAGAAATGCATTTATTTTCTCTGTATCAGGGAGATGAGAAGTTCCAGCTCATCCACAAAATATATACTGCACAGGCAGAGACAGTGCATTGCTGATCCAGATGACTAAATCTTAACCTGTAAAAATTACTTCTAGGGATATTAAACTGTAGGCCATTGAATTTCTGGGCTACCTCCTACAACTGCCAACAACAGTTCAGCCAATCATGTTGTTTACTTTGGTGATATGGAAACTTGTTCAGCAGTAAACAGATTGAGACAACCAATTTCTGGGTGCATCTACACTGGCAAGTTAGGTCAACCTAAGGACACTTAAGTTGACCTAAACAAAGCCATGTCCACACTGGGCTTTTCTTAAGTCAACTTAAGCGTGTCCTTAAGTTGACTTAAGGAATGCTTAAATCCACTTAACACCTCGTTTTAGGTCCACTTAAGCCTTAAGTCGACTCCTTAAATTGACTTAAGGCCAGTGTAGACAGGGATTAATGCTAAATCGACTTTATTAAGTCGACTTAAAGCCAATATAACAGCATCTCTGCTGTTAAATCGACTTAACAAAGTCGACTTAACTTTGTAAGTGTAGACATAGCCTCTGACCTCTCTTAGGCCACTGACCAGGTATCAGATGGTAACAACTTTTAGCCACCACCACCCAGAACTAGATTGTTGGCAGCTTTGAGGTGAAAACTGTATAGCCTGCTGCCCATCCCTTGAGTCATCCCCCCTTCCATAACTGGCTCCTTTCATGTGTCTTTCTTTTGAAAGACTGACACCGTATATAACTGTACATATCTTATTTGACATAGTTGGCCTAATTCACTGGTTGGCCTTTCTTAACTGAAACTGTGCTTTACATGCTACAATTTCCATCAGAGCTGGTAAACATCCTTTGAACTCTCCTAAATAATATATCTGTTAGGATTCAAAAGGTACTTGGCGCAGGGAGAAGAATCACTTTATTGTTTTTAATTTAGTTCTTTAAGGCTGTTCTCCATGATGGCAGAAATCTTGGAATCCTCCACAAATTAGAGGAGCATTGGTTATAGCATCTGAGATATTTTGTTATCTAAAAGGTGCGGGTTTTTTTATTTGTCAGCCCGTGATGTTAATTTAAACCATTTGCTAAGGGTTCAACTTTATCTTAATTTAGTTATTGTCTCTCCTTAAGCAGCAACCACAAGTTACTTCACTTCACATTCTGCAATACACAGGGAGCTTTGAAAAAGAAAATTCAGTAATCAAAATTACTCTGATTACTTAGTTTAGCCAAGGCCTGACTTAGGCCTGGTCTACACTACAGGGATAAGTCAGTGGGAAATAAGCAATCTGCATGCTGCAGAATTCATATATCCCATTGACTTAGTTACTTTGATTTACCTCTGGGTCTTCACTCGGCTCAGTCAACTTGAAGGGCTCTCCCTTCTCTGTGAGGATCAATGCAGTATTTTCAGTATAGACAAGGCCTCAGTCACAAGGAGTATTTCAGTTTAATAGAGGCAGCTTCTCCAGGTTTCCCACTGTTCATGGTCACAAGCCATGTTCTTCTGGCTGCCATATTATGTATCCCTTCAATTTGGGACTGAAATCAAAATTCTGTATCTGATTTTCTTCACTTAATTATATTCTCATTTGAACAATAAAAATAAATTAATGTAGCAATCTAGTCATCACAAAAATGTATAATACCTTGAACACTGGCATTGCATTTCATGGAAATGCTGTGTGACCCAGCCGCCTCTTTCTGTTGATTATGCTCATGTAGGTTGTCTTTGTTAATCATTCGCTGTCTCCTGTGCTATTATAAATATTGGGCATACTTTTGGTTTGTGTCATAAAAATGTGCTAAAGGTGGATGTCTTGTTTATTTGCTCTTACCACATCATTTGTGTCTAATTTATTTAAAATTTATCCCATTCTATCAGATCACTTTATCGTATTTAATTTAGATTTACCTCTGACATTTGAGTTTGGCTCCAGGCATAGTAATTAAATTTTGCTGTCTTAAGTTATTGACGAAGTCTAGACTTCAGATGTAATGTAGCTTTCTTTCAGTCAGGATTTTTCTTTCTGTAACCTTTGAATTGGTCACTCAGATGGTAGCATTCGGTATGACATTTTCAAGTACTCATCTGCTGTGAGATCTTGGCTTTGGACATACGTTGTTCATGTGTAGAACAGTGTGCATATAGCCACCAGATGAAAAGTGAGGGTTCAAGACAGAGAGCATAAGGGAACCCAATCCTACATTAACAAGAGCACTATTGTTTAGATGACAAGTTACTCCTGCCTAGAGATTTAAACCTGTACCCATTGACTTCCATGGGACAAGATCAAACCCAAAAAGTAGAAGTAAACTCATTCTTTTTGAGTTCTCATCTGATTTCTAGGTTTAGTTTTGTTTTTTCAATGTTTCTAATTTTAGACCAGAGTCTTTTGTTATATCCAGCCCCAACTTTGGAATCATGAAGTATTCACCTAGGAAGAGATCCTGCAAGGCACTGAAATTTCCATCCATCATGCTGACACCCTCAATTCCCACTGAGGGCAATAGAAATGGAAGGTGTTCACCAAGTCATGGATGACTTTAGTTCCTTTGATCCAATTCCTTGCTTTTGTCAACGCTGGACACTATTTTTAGGCCCTGATTTAGCAAAGTACTTAGGCATGTGCTAATTGTCCAGCAAAATCAATTGGACCAGGTACTTGTGTATGTGATTTCTCATCTGGGACCTTGTCTCTGTTCCATTTGAGTCATGTTTAGGCTTTGTTTCATTTTTTTCCTTCCAGATTCTTTCATACTTCACAAAAATTTAACCCAAGTTTTCCTATCTAATAAGCCATTTCAGGATTTAGCCCGCCCTTTCCAGCCTATTTTAGTATGAATGAAACGGGGGAAAAAATAAAACCAGTTTTATTTTCATCCCTTAACTCGTTCAGATACGATTATAAACTCAAACCTTACGTTATTTTTTCAAGTCTTCTGTTTTCTTATCCTCCTTTCAGTCCCGTAACCTTACTTGACTGCCTTCCTTTTTTCTGCTTCACATCCTTTCTTCTCAGACTACTCTGGCTGCCTTTCCACCCACAGATGCCATTAGGACTTAGGACCTCTAAAAAGCTATGCTCTTCCCCTAATCATTCTATCATAGACAACAGAGTCCTGTGGCACTTTTAAAGACTAACAGATTTATTTATCGCATGGGAGAAAATCCCACTAAGCGTCTGATGAAGTGGGATTTTCTCCCACGAAAGCTCATGCGATAAATAAATCTGTTAGTCTTTAAAAGTGCCACAGGACTCTGTTGTCTTTCTACAATAGACTAACACGGCTCCCCCTTTGGAACATTCTATCATAGGTACCCACTCACTTAACAGACACTCATCTGGATTCTCTCCTGAACCAAAGCTGTGCTCTAAGGAGGAAGCTGGTGACAGCTCCATGATTCTGGTTCCAGCTTCAGTGTGACTTGTCCTAACAGGAGTTGGATGGTGTCATTTCCAGCTTATTCAGACACACCTGCTCTCTCTCTGATAGAGCTAGGGTATTAAATAAAAGTGTAGCCATTGCATACAAACCATAGTCACTTGAATATGATCCCATACTAGAGCCTTGGTATGTTAGTTGGCACTAAACCCTCCTGACCCTCATCTACAGCAATTACACTAGTGCAAGTACATCTACTCGATCTGGAAACTACATCTCCAGTGCCAGTGTAGACATACCTGGAAAGCGATGAAGTGCATTATGTGGCTGCTACGGTTTAGTTTTCTTAATGGATCCTGTACCAGTAGCAGATTGGCTCAGCAGAGTTCAGCGACACTATGCTTCCTTCTTAGTTGACACACCGTGCAAGGACACGTATGTGGTACTCATTATTGTTTATAGAAACATAGACCATAGGTATTGCATTTCCTGTAATCACATGTGGAGGGAGTGTCTCCCCCCCTTATAGGATACTATTTGAATATGACTTGTTGACTTCCGATTCATATTTTAGCAACATTAAAGACCTTCTGCAGCAACTTCTTCCATGTATATTCTTAGCCATTACATCAAATCCTCTTCTGCTCTGTTAGAATTTATTTTTTCTGTTCTTATCACATGCACAAATCCAATATTTGCTCAGCATTAAGTCAACTCTTCATCTTTTCCCTTACTATGTGCTACACTTTAAGCTCCCCAGAGCCAGAAAAAGTGAGAAATGTGCAGAATTTATTGAGAAATATGGAGAGGAAAGAAGTCTCTTTTTTTTTTTTTAAAGCTGAGAGGAAAAAGCAGAGAGTTGTATAATGGCCAATTGCACAGTAGTTTCTTAGGACAGCAGGATGTTAATCCCATGTGAGTATGAAGATATCTGGGCTCAGCCTTGCCAAATTCATGGGTAAGTAAGGGGTTTTCTGTTATGTAAAGCAGGTGGTATGTAAGAGTTTTATGAAAGAGAGATGAGTAAATCCTGTGTTTTTACTTCAAATGGAGCTGCTAGCCAGATGGTGACACTGAGGGTCTCCCCAAACTTTTCAGTTGATTTATATAAGGCATGCAGAAGGGTTTAAAGAAGCCTCTATCCAATTTACAGTAGCATTTTCCAAAGCTCATAAATAACTTAGGAGCACAAGTCCCATTGACTTAGGCACTTGTGAAAATCCCACCCTTAGTCCTTAATAAAGTCCAAACACTATGTAGAGCGAAAAAGGTGGAGGAGGTAATATATTTTCTCTCACACAAACAGAAGATGGTCCAATAGAAGATATTACCTCAACTACTTTGTCTCTCTAATATCCTGAGGCCAACAGAGCTCCAGCAACAGTACATGTAGGGAAAATGAATTTGGGAGTCTAGCTACTGAAAAGTACCCAATATGCCAGGGGGACCTAAACCAACTTCCAAGGGGGGGAGGGTCTTTCTACTTGAATGACAGCTTCATGGAGCAGCTGGTATGGGAACCCACAAGGGG
>ML685834.1:4144263-4176510 GCA_007922175.1 Pelusios castaneus
TGGCTATTAGCCAGAAAGGGGTTAAGAATGGTGTCCCTAGCCTCTGTGGCACCTGGCACTGGCCACTGTCGGTAGACAGATACTGGGCTGGATGGGCCTCTGGTCTGACCCAGTACGGCCTTTCTTATGTTCTTATGTACCTCCTTGTGTCTCCACACCTCCAAGTATCTTCAGGATATGTCAGATTTGAAAATCATTAACTTGTATTAATGGATGGTAAATTGCATGGTGTTTAGCCTTACAATTTAGGATATATTAAATCATTCTTCCTTAGAAGTGTGGTGTGTGCAGTACAATCCCCCCGCTTCCGAAGACCTGAAGTCGTCATTGAGCTGTGGGATGCAGGACTGGGGAGAAGAGAAAGAGTTGAGGAAATCTGTGAGCCACAGGGAGAAAACTGACCAACAGAGCTGAAGAAGGGCAGTCTGCCACTCAAAAGCTTATCCCTTTCACCAACAGAAGTTGGTCTAAGAAAAGAAATGACCTCACTCATCTTGTTACTAGACCTCAGGATATTAGAAAGACAATAGTGCAAGCGATACAGCTTAATTCTGAGCAGAACACGAGTTTTAGCTGTTGTAGAGTGGGTTAACTGGAGCAGCAAAAGCCTACAGTCTAACCCCTGATCAATCTCTACATCATTCTTCCATGAAGTTATAAACAGGAGTCCAGCAGTAATGACAGTGGGAGCCAAGTGACAACCCTCTCTGGTGGGGATGGTAATAGACCCATGAATAGAATAGGAACTGGGACTATTCCATAAGAAACAGGTGTCTTCATAGCCATTTAGCAAATATTCTTATGAATGAATTGTCCTACTGTCCGTCCATCTCTTTCTCTTGGCCATCTGGGGAGTTGAGCGGGCTCTGCTCTTTGCTGGGTTGATCCCAACCACTCACAAGCCTTGGAGAGGCAGGAATTCACCCAGAAATCTCTCCAACACACAGTTCTATCCTCATGTCTTTTTATTAACATATACAGAAGCCTAGTGTTATTGCAAAGACTGGTCAACAGGAGCACAGCAAAAATCCCAGATGCCTAAAAGAAACCCTACATCCCTCAGCTCTGCGCAGTCTCCCCTGCTGCCCCAGACTTGGTGCCTTAGTCCTGGATTAAGGCTCCTCCTTTCTTTTGGGCCGTGGCTGAGTCTTACGTAAGACATAAGCAGACATGCACCACATTGTCATTCAGGTCCCCCAGCCTGTCCTGCAGCTCCATGCAGCCAGCCAGCCCATGCAGTGTCTTTCCTCCTGCATAGTTTGTTAGCAACTCTCATCCCCATCCTTCATGCAGAGGAGAGCTGGCTGCAGGAAGCAAGGGTGGGGTTTCTTGCCAGCTATCTAACCCATCTAGGCCGTGGAGAGGCCTGCTTTGCCTCCTTTTCCCCTCTCCTAGTCAGTCAGGGTTCCTGGGGAAAGGCTGGCTTTCCCAGTCCTGCTGCTGGCCTGTGGCAGCTTCCCAACATCTAAAGAAGCCAATCATAGAATAATAGGGTTGGAAGGGACCTCACGAGGTCATCTAATCCAACCCCCTGCTAAAAAGCAGGACCACTCCCCCTAACTCACCCCAGCCAGGGAAGACCTGAAGCAAGCGAAATCTATTATCTGAAGTGCAAATAAAGCTAGAAATGGGCTTTTTGACATCTCTAAAACCGATTGAAATCTGAATTGCTTTTCCAAGAACACTAAAGAACTGCACAAATGAATCAAGTTATTACAAGTTATAACTCACTAAACACCTTCCCCTACTCCCCCAAATATTTTTCTCTTCTCCTTTCCGCACATGACTGGAGAGGTGTGTTAATTGGCTTCTTGGCCCAGAATGATCCCTTGAAATATGTGCTAACTACTGATGGTGAACAATCTGTTCCACTTTGTATTTATCTGTCACACTCTGAGTAGAGTTCCCTGCCCTCCTAAAAGAGCTGTGAATAAGCTGGAATGCTTGTCTCTCTTGCAAACCAAAGTTGGTTCAATAAAAGCTAGTCCCTCTCCCACCTTGTCTCACACATACACAGGCAGGCTGAGCATTCAGTGCTAACTCTGCACTACCACACAGATGGAGCCTCCGCTTTCATGTGGATCCCTTTGCTTTCCCAGCGCATTTTATTTTCACTGATAAAAATCTGATTCTTGAAACTAAAGCATTGGCTTCCCAAACACGTTGGTATAAAAAGCCTGGCAAAGCTAGAATTGACCAAGAGACTTGCTACCTTCTCTTAATCTGACCCATTCTTTGTAGTTCTTCTAATGGTATGCCTAATTGATGTCCACTCGCACTCAGCTTTTCACCATGATTACTATAGTAACAGCATTTAAAGGCCATTTGATCAGCAGTGTCCATCCGTTCACAACTTCATAAAGACATAAATAAAAGCTTTCTGCTTCCTCAAGAGTCATCCCCACTCATGTCCACCTGCGCTTAGCAAAGAAATTCAGAGGCACTCACAAGAATAGTTTTCTGAAGGCTGCCAATAACCTTCCACAGAAGGCCAGCTAGTGCCTAAAGGTACCTCACAGACTTGGGATGGAGAAAAGATGTAATCCGTATTCCTGTGCCCAAAGGATTCACAAAGGGATCCACTGAGAGAGCTCCGGATCTGCCATGAGGACTGTGGAGCATGACATTGCGCTGGCTGGGCGTGGGCAGAGCATTGCAGGTGCCAAGTGGAACTATTTCATGGCTCAGTCCTGCCTCACAGCTTCTTCCCTACGCTGGCTCTGGAGCTACATGGTCTTGGCTGACCAGCAGGGACTGCATTGTAATGCCAGATGCTGTCTACAGTCGACTGACTGTCAGCAAACAGAAGACAGAGCAGCAGCACTTCTTAGCTGCCCAGTCCAGTACAGCCCTTCTATTCATTGATGCTGCCTGATCATGCCCAAAGCAAAGGGCATAGGTTGGCCCTATGGCAGATGCTCCCACCTCCGAAGTCTTTGTTTATTGTCATTGGTATGTATGCACAGCAAAGAAAAATCCGTGGCTGGTATGGGGTGATTATCAAAAGCCAGGGAAGGCTTAGCATTCCCTAGCACAGCCATTGCCGACGGACACCCTGGGCCATGGTGGCCCCACCTCTTCCCTTCCCTGCTGAGAGGGCGGAGGTTTTTATGCACCAGTCAGGTTCCTCAGCAGCTGAGGAGGCAATATCTGCTTCAGCTTCCAGGTCCCTTGGATTTCCCCAAGGAGATTACTGATGAACCTGGGAAGTGAATAGTAGAAATCACGTCCCTCTGCACCAATATTTTGTCATGTGTGTTAGCCCACCAAGTCTCCATCAGGTCAATTGTCATAACTGAGGTCATGCAGTTATTTTCCAGGTCTTCCTGTTTATTCCCCACACTCCTTGCACCTGAGTTGTTGAGCAGCTTCCACCCGTTTTTCCTTTTTCAATAACCCTACTGCAATTTTACATTTCTACCCCACCATTCATCATCTGTCACCCATGGGTTGTTGTCACCTGTCCCTTGTGAACCTAGTTTAATGTCCTCTCACTATGTCTACGCTGGCAAAGTTAAGTCGACCTAACAGAGTGGCAATACTTTCAGTCGACTTGTCAACCTTGTTAAGTTGACTTAACGACTTTAAGTAGACTTAATAAGGTCAATTTAGCACTAATCCCTGTCCACACTGGCTTGAAGTTGACTTAAGGCTTAAGTTGACCTCAGGGAAGGTGTTAAGTCAACTTAAGCTCTTGTTAAGTCGACTTAAGGAAGGGCTTAAGTCAACTTAATATAAAAACCCATTGAAGACGCGGCTTTGTTTAGATCGACTTAAGCCTCCTTAAGTCAACCTAACTTGCCAGTGTAGATGTACCCTAAATTAGCGAGTCAGTGTCCAAAGATGCTGTTCCGCTTCCTTGGTCAGGTAGACCCCATATCCTTCCAGCAGCCTTTGTTCTCAAAGCAGCATCCCATGGTCAAGAAAGCCAAAGCCCTCCTGTCATCACCATTATGGGGGGGAGGTGAGGGAAGAGACGGACCTGTAATATCACCTGTTCTCCTGCTTTTTATCATAAGGGTATCCTTTTTTTTTTTTTTTTTAATGGTGCTGCTAGACTTTTTACATTGGAATTTGGGTTTCTTGCAGAGTTTTTCCTACAATATATGAAATCTGGTTGTGGGATGTCATGCAGCAAAATTTTACTTATTCCCACAAATAACTGGTGTTTCATTGCAAATTGTTGGATTTGGCAAATTAGTGAGTAACTGAAGAAGCAGTAACTTCCAAAAAAAAAAAAAAAATGAATGTATCACCATATGCTTTTTACAGACTTTTTTTTTTAATGTTCCAGTTTCTTTACAGAAAGTTAGTACTTGATTCTTGAAGATGTTGATGTAGTTTTCTAGGTCACTGTGTAGCGCTGGGTGTTTTTTTGCTGGGGAGGAGGGGAAGGGATAAAATAACACTTGCATCACGAAGTTGCCCTCCTTCAAATCTGTGAATAGAGCATAAGAAGCACCAACAACAGAAGGAAAACTTTTAATAAGCGGCAAATCTAGCAGTATTTCTAAGGGTTATGTTTACATAGTCCGGCTAAATACCATTCGTCTAACAGAAGCAACACCATTAAGCATTGTATTTCCCCAGTGTAATTCAAATAATGAAACACCTAATCTAAGATGTCTTTGTGCTACTCTAACTAGAAAATATCAAAGATGTTGCTGCACGGAAACTGCATGGATTAGAGAGGGAAATTCACACGAGACCGTGTGTAGCCTAGTGGGTACCCACACAGCAACAATGCATATAGCTGACAAACTGCAGCAGCTAAGCAGGTGAAAATGAGATTGCGCTGGATGTGATTCTGCATCTATAAGGCACTCATCATTTCAAAGTGACCTTGTGGAGTAGTTGTATACTTTTTTAGGTGCTGTTTTGCTAATATAAAGTGGTAGTCAAGCAAACTGGTACCCTGGAGCTATCCATTAAATGTTGGCTCCAGGCACTGCTTTTAAATGGATGCTAAAATAGTGTTAGAACTGACACGGTCAGCTCTCCCCAGGCAAACAGAAAAACTTACATCCTTCACTGCAAACAGTGTGGCAAATTTCAGGAGTGACAGGTCTACTAGATCTCGTCTTTACTCAAGTGATGATACATCTGGGGTTAGTCCTGGGCTTGGCCCTTTGTGTTACAAGATTTTAAAACAAGCTGTAGGGACATGAAAAAGTAGCAAGAGATGAGAAATGAGCACCACCGGCAAGCAAAAGTGAATGCTTCCTGACATATGCTGACATATGTAAACAGGTAAGATGCTTCCTGACATATGTAAACAGGTAAGATGCCTTTCCAAAGGTCACTCAGACTTTCCTACACACCTATCACCTCAAAACAGACAGCAAATACGGTAAAATATCCAGGGATGAACCACAGCTCCCGTGTTTGGAAGTTCATTAATCTATAACTGGTGAGACAGATATTTACTTTAATAGTTGTTTACTTAGCTTTAACACTGAAAAATATTTGGCCATCTCCAAATTCCACCTATTTAAAGGTTTACGAGGATGGATCTACAGTTGTGCTAATATGCTTCTTGCGCATTGCACATTTCATCTCAGGGCACCTTGCAAATATTAGCTCATTGCACCCCTGATGAGTGTGGGAATATTCTTAGACCCATTTTGGAGATGGTTAAAGTGAGACGCAGCAGCCTTGTGGGTGCTTCAAATCAATCAGTGTCCGAAAATCTTGCTGAACTGGGGCTCCCCATTATGAACAGGATTGCCTGGTTATGGGGAATAGGGACCAAACAATGTTCAAACCTGCTTTCAGAAACCGTCGCTGAGTTTACTAAGCCCTGTCCTTGCTGGCCAGTCAACAGCCTCCAAACCTGACTGGCAAGGAGCCACACTCCAACAGTGGGTAATGTAATGTCAGTTCTCAAGCAGAGCACCAGCAGTATGATGGTGGTGTCAAAGAGGCTAAAGCCAAGAGCCACAAAGGCATTTAGGCTCCTAACTCCCCTTGATTTCAATGGCAGTTAGTTAGGCACCTAAATACCTATAGGGATCTAGATCTAAGGGTGCGTCTATACTTGTAAATTAAGTCAACTTAAGCTTCCTTAAGTCAACTTAATTTACTCTGCGTCTACACTACACTTCCCTTAAGTCGACTTAAGCAGCTGCTTAAGTCGACTTAAGGAAAAATTAAGTCAACTTTGTTAAACCTCCTTTTAAGTCGACTTTCTGCTTAACTGTTGACTTAGGGGCCTCCAGGGCTTCCCTACTGCCCTCCCTGCCAGGGTGGCTGGCACAGGGAGAGCCTGGTATGCCCCCCCACAGGGCAGGGCAGAGCCCTGCCCACCCTGCCCCTATGCCCTGCCAGGGTCCCTGTCCCCCTTTGCCCCATTGTACTCAGGTACAATGGGGCAAAGGCTGAGCCCCCAGGCACTTGGCAAGGGGTGCCCCCCCCTGCCACCGGGGACCGGTCCCAGGTCCACCTAGCCTCTACAAGTCGACCTAGGCATCTAGTGTGGACGCTTTAGTTCGACTTTGTAGGGTCCCCTCAAAATCGACTTAAAATTTGTGTGGACATGCTAAGTCGACTTAAATTAACAAGTGTAGACATAACCAATGTGATTTGCCAAAGGCATAAAAGCAGGGAAAGCTCTCCCGTTTCTCTATGGTTCAGAGGAGCAGGGGGTCCCTGCAGCTCTCACTCCTCCTTGACTGATGCAGGGAGAGTTCCAATTTCTATTTGTCCGTTTTAGCCACTGGCACCGACCCTCTTCCTTCTCTCAGGCCCTGAAAGCAAGCTGCACATCCACTGTGAGGCAAAGCTAATAGAGCCACTCCCCTAAGGCAGAGAGCCCCCATAAAGTTAGTTTCCAGGGCAGCTGCCAGCTGTGGGAACCCTGTCAATTGAGGCTTCTCAGGTACCAAGACCCAGGAAAGAGACATGGGGGCCTCTGCATGGATGTCTCTTCCTTCTCACTGATCTCCAGGGCTCCCAGAGGAATTGAGAGATTTATGGATGGGTTCCAAAGCCTACAACTTGCAGGCTTGATCTCATCCTGCCTTCAGAGAGGATATTTCAAATATCAGGGAGGAAACTTCCTGGAGGTCGCCTTTTCCTTATCCACTGCTTTTCCAACAGCAAGGAGCAAATGAGCTGTGAATAAGAACTTCAGGATCTGATTACAGAAGTTTAAAAGTTTTCACTTCTCCAGAGAATAAATCCCTGTCATTTTATTTCAAATGCTTGATCTCCAATACACACCAACAGGCTACAGGGGGAATTCTACATACATCAACAAAAAAAAAGACATCCAGAAATAAGAGAGTGTCGAATTATTTTCCCTGCTTTGAAGTTTATTTGTATTTTGCGCCGCAGGGCACTTGTGAAAAGTACATAGAAAAGATAGGCGAGTGAGTGAATACTGTTCAAGTAATTTGGAAGATGAAATGGTAAAAGTAATTCCTTTGAACTCAGCCTGATGGCATATTGTGAAGTGTATTTTCTGATCTCTGCATTGTCATTTTTACAGTGCTCAGGCATGTTATGGTTACAATGAGTCTAGCTGTAAATAAACAAATGGGATATCGGAACTGGGTCGTCCACATACCATTTCTTTCAGTCAAAGGTCAGGGGAAATAAGGGAAGAGGTGGGTCCAAGGAATCATGTACCACGTTTATGTTCAAAGTCACCGAACTTTACCTTCTGTTGTAACAGGAGATATTTCTCCCTCTTCTCTTCTCACCAGTTCTGTCTATCTGTTGTGACGAGATGGTACACCTGACCTGAGTGCCTCGGTAATGAAAATTCAGTCAACTATGAGGTCAGAGTTCAATAGCTGTTTTCTTTCTAACTTCTCACAATTAAACATCACTGTGGTCACTTTGTGTATTGTATTAGGGTTAGGGTTACAAACTGTGTTGTGACATTTGTGTTATAATGTCTGAGAGAACTGCAATGTCCCTCAGTCCACACTAAGACTATGTCTACACCTGTTCAAATAAGTCGACTTTGCTAAGTCGACTTAACAAAGTCAACTTTAAGTCGACCTTGTTAAGTTGACTTAGCATGTCCACACTGTAAATTTAGGTCGACTTAAAGTCGACTTTGTTGAATCAGCTTAAAGCATCTACACTGGATGCCTAAGTCGACTTGAAGGGGCTACATGGACCTGGGAGTGGTCCATGGTGGGAAGGGGGACCCCCGAGAGTGCCAGGGAGCTCAGCATCTTCCCCATTGTACCTGGGTACATGGGGGCTGAGCAGGACAGGGACAGGGGCAGGGTACAGCAGCGGGGTGGGCAGGGCTGTGTCCTACCCTGTGGGTGGGCACGCCAGGCTCTGGCTGTGCCAGGCACCCTAGGAGGGAGGTCATTGGGGAGCCCTGGGGGCCCTTTCGTCGACTTAGGGCTACTCTGCGTCTACACTGGCTTAAGTGGACTTAATAAAGTTGACTTAACCAGTAAGTCAACTTAAAACTAGGTCTTATTAAGTCGACTTAAATTTTCCTTAAGTCGACTTAAGCAGCAGCTTAAGTCGATTTAAGGAAACTCTAGTGTAGACGCAGAGTAAATTAAGTTGACTTAAGACTGCTTAAATCGACTTACTTTATTAGTGTAGATGCATCCTAAGGCACTGATATTTCATTTGTTTTCATACCAGTTTTTGGTACTCCATTCCCCTTGTTCATCTGATTTTATTAGTTATTTTTACTACAGTAGCACATAGGAATCCTTCTCAATGGCCCTGTATAGAAATATATGCTTCATGGCACCATGCAAGACGCAATGATGATAGGCACCGTATAGAAACATACGCTACATCTAAGCCAGGAAAACAATCACTTTAAAGAACTTATTATCTAACGTGTTTTAACTCACTTGCTTTTAAACATTAGTAGAGACAGAATTCAACAATTTTAAATATGTGTTCATTGGTTGTGGGAAGTCTAGGACTGAGCACAACCAGCTATCTCTTTTTAAAGACATCAGACCCTGCCTACAAAATCCTTACACGTAACCTATTTTCCTAGTCTAGATGTGACCCTGTTTTGAAAAGCTTCCCTTCTAAACAGGCAGGAGCAACAAAGGGGAAAGGAAGAAACTAAAATATTTGCTTTTAAAAAGTTTGAAAAAAATGTTTGAAATCAAGCGGATATTTGTTTCTTTAGGTTCAATTTGACCTTTTTTCTAGCCCTTTTTAAAAGATATTGAGTTTTAGCTGAAGTTCTCGCCTCCCCTCGCCAATGTACTGTGAAAGAAAGTAACTTTTTCAATTCCCTCCTATTTTCCAGTGGGGGGAGAGTAAAAAATGAGAGATGATGAGGCAAAAACCTAAAGAAAACAAAACAATTTTTCAAAAACTAAAACAAAATCTTTCGCTTCAACATTTTTTATTGGAAAATTTACAATTTTGAGCAAAATGAACATTTTAAAAAAACCCTATAAACTCCCCCATCCTCCAAAACCAAAAAGTTCAAGACAATCTTTTTCGATCCCTTTTATTATTTGCATAGCAAGGCCAAATTTGGGCGAGTAATGCCTTGTACCTCAAAGAGTTTACAAAACAAAGTGCCTGTTAAAATGCAAGAATTTGGACCTTGTATGTGAATGGTGGGCGGGTTTTTTTTAATGGCTGTCCAGATTTTCCATCCTTCAAAACATAAGCCATTGCCCACATGTTGGGCTTTTGAATAGCAGGTTCAACCAAAGATCTGTGATCTTTGGGTTTATGTAATAGAAAGACCAACATTTCATATTGTTTGTATTTGAGATAGCACATATCTGAGGGGACCTTATGATGAGGGTCAGAGGTTGCAATACAGTACATGTGGGGGAGCTACTCAGGGCCCCAACAGGTTTATTGGTTTCTGAACTCTTCTGTTATTGCTTTTATTATCCGGCTAAGCAGAACATAATACTTGAATAACACTCTCTTTTTTTGCCATTCTGTTTTATTTCCTCTGAGATTAGTGCTATGTTTGAGTTCTGCTCAACCCACCTAAAGAGATTAGATTGTTTAAGACTACACGGGTATTGTCTGGTTGCTATAGGAAATGCCTTCTCATCCAAGATCAGTTACAGTGGGGGGGTGGAGGGGTGCAGTGCAGTGCAGTGTTTGAACTGATATGGGGAGATTACTTGCTTCTGGTAGCATTCTTCTCCTCTGTGACCACTGGCTAACCTATCCCTGCATAGGCTCATTTTCATCCCTGGATCAAAGATACGTCTCAAGAGCAAATGGCTTTGCATTTGGATTGCACCATATTGCAGTCAAATAGCAGAGATTTTTCCAATCAAAAGTTCCACAGGAAGGGTTACGTGGGCTCTATACAAAGACTATATTCATCCCATCCTCTCACAAACAGACAAATTTAACCTCACTCTCCATACACCCCTTCCCTCCATGTCTACAAATCACTCTAGTCTAACAAAACATTGTTCAATACCATAATAAGCAATCACATTATATTTTAGAAACTTTTCCTCTCTACAAACATTACATCCTGTTTAGTTGGTATGTCATAGTGACATAAGCAAGTTGCCTTTCTTATTGTTCTCCAATTAAAGACTTTAGCCTAGGCCAATATCTTTCAATCTGACTAGATGCAACTAGACAAATACATAAAGATTTACGCACATTTTCCATTAGACTAGCTGGTAGACAGTGGTCAGACCAAGAGCCCAGGTGCAGCATGTTTCTTTCTCTGGGTGCTGCCATCTTGGAGTCATTGTAGATAGTTCTTTGAAAACATCCAATGTGCAGTAGCAGTCAAACAAGCTAACAGAACATTGGGAATCATTAGAAAAGGGATAGATAAAAAGGCAAAAAAGTCTCTTTATAAATCCATGGTATGCCCGAAGCTAGAATAATGCAGCAGATGTGGTTGCCACATCTAAAATAAGATATATCAGAAGTGGAAAAGGTACAGAAAAGGACAACAAAAATTATAAGGAGTATAGAAAAACTTCCATAGAGGAGAGATTAATAAGACTGGGCCTTTTCAGCTTGGAAAAGGGATGACTAAGGGGGATCTATAAAGTCATGACTGGTATGGAGAAAGTAAATAAGGAAGTGTTATTTACTCCTTCTTATCACACAAAAACTAGGAATCACCAGATGAAATTTAATAGGTAACATGTTTAAAATGAACAATGCACAGTTCAACCTGTGGAATTCCTTGCCAGAGAATGTTGTGAAGGCTAAGACTAGAACAAGGTTAAAAATAACTAGATACGTTCAGAGGCTACGTCTACACTTCCTAGTTAGTTCCAACTAAGGAAGCTTAATTCAAACTAACTTAAGCCTTGGCCACACTAGGCTTTCATTAGTTCGAATTAAGGACTTCCTTAATTCGAACTAATAAATTCGATTGCTTAATTCGAACTAACCCTTAATTAGAAATAGTTAGTTCAAATTAAGTCAGTGTGGCCATATTTAGTTCGAACTAACTGTTTAGTTCAAACTAATCAGCAAATTGACCTTCATGCAACTGACTAATTCGAACTAAGCAAGTGCCCTGCATGACCATGGCTAGTTCGAACTAGTATTCTAGTGGGGCCATGCTAGTTCGAATTAAGTTAATTTGAACTACCGGTACCTAAAATTAGTTTGAATTAGTTAGTTCGAATTAACTAATTCAGACTAGCTTTTGTAAGTGTAGACGTAGCCATAGAGGAAAGGTCCATCAATGGCTATTAGCCATGATGAACAGGGATTGCTGTTTGCCAGAAGCTAGGAATAGGCAAGAGGATGGATCACTTGATGATTGCCTGTTCTTTTCATTCCCTCTGAAGCAGCTGGCATTGGCCATTTTTGGAAGACAGGATACTGGACTAGATGGAAATTGGTCTGCGCCAGTATGAACATTCTTAATTTTTATTTTCTTAAGATGCCCTTTTTTACCACCCCATACTAGCTCAAATACAATATACTCCATGCCAAGTAACTTCTGAAATACTCCCTCAAAGGCAATGGTCTTTGTTAGCCCCAGAAACTATGAGAGCGCTAACCAAAGTAATCATAAACATGGTAGCATCAGTTTCAATGCAACGGTAAGTACATTTCTTGTTTGTTATGCTTATTTATCCCCAAGTTATGTATAGACACATAGCTAGACTCTCAACCTGCAAAGCTGTATTGTCACTCATGCTACAATAAGAAGCTGATTTATTAGCAAATCATGTCCAAGGAAAACTTCTTTCTTATGCTAGATAAAATAGTAAAAGAAAAGCAATGAAATGTGGTGATGCTACACAGACATAGTGAAATAGCTAGGTCAGGGGTATTGTACACAGCTACAACATTCCTTACGAAAAATTCCTGCTGGGTTTTCCATGCGTGTCACCAGAGGCTAGACTAGAGTAACTTTAACCAATCAGGGTGGAGTTCAACCTGGTGACAAGGGCCTTTACAACACATAAGCACTAATGTGTTAATATGCATATGCCCATTCGTTGCATTCTTTCAAGGATTCTGCAAAGCTGATGTGGGTGGTGGCAATGGAGTATGGGAGGGACAAGGGATAAGCCAAAGAGATATACAGTTATGCAAAACTAATAGCCCAAAAATTCCAAACAAGGAGTGTGGGGTGGAGAGAGGGAGATCGCCACTGTTCAGCCCTCAGATGTCTCCTAGACACCAGCTCAGAATATGCCCCAGCAGATCTGGGTTTGACTATGCATAGTTTATGCACACCCTCCAGCCCTGGCTCCTGTCCCCTTTCACTCCTACCCCAGTGGATCTGATGTAATTCCAGTGTATACAAGTCCAGCTAGGAATTATCCATCAAAGTTATCCTTAGTCAGTATTTAATTCATGGAGCATTTCCTCCCTCTGATCCTACGATTTAATGATCACTCTGTCAACCAATATGGGTTTTGAAAAAAATTGCACCTTCAGAGATACAAGTAAAAGTGAGGGTTATACATAGAGTCTCTCAGTTATTTATTCTTGCATGATCTGAGGTGAGGCTTTGCCTCTGCTTTTTAAAAACTCACACAGGCAGCTCATGCTGGATCACTTCTTTGTAACCAGGCATATTCTATACGTGACTGACAGAACAAAAACACCAAACAGGCAGAGATGTATTCCAGCATTTAGATGGTTACAGTGGCCACACAGAAAACTAGGAAGAGCATTCAGACACAGCAGGGGGAACCTAATTGTCAGGATAAAGGAAAGCCTCAGAACAATTCAGGTGGCAACATGCTTGCCTGTTAACCGTCAGACCGTGGGCTTGAAGTCTGGCCACGTAAGTATTCAGAAATCTGGCTAGTGCTGATAAAAGACAGGCGCTGAACTGTTTATTCTATCCATCTTGATCCATCTTTGATGAATGTTAAAAAATCATAGTTGCCTTCTCTGATATTTTAGTTAAAACTCCATTTAACTCACTGGGTTTCCTTCCCCAGCCCAGCTGAGTGCTTGCCACGGCCTCCTACTGCCTGATTCAAGCCATGTTACTATTGCAGTAGCACTTTGCAGAGCTGTAGTAATCCATACTTGGCTAATCTGCAAACAAAAACTGGTCACTCCCTCCCCATGTCACAGAAGAGATTGAAAGGAAGAGCGTGGACTTATAGCAGGGAAAGATTCTGTCATCCTTACTTCTGTTGTATAGTCCCATGGAAGGAAATGGGACCGCTCCAGAAGGACGATATTAATCCATAGGATGATTAGTAAGGATGATGGTATTTGGCCCTAGATACTTGATTGCTTTTATAAACTAAACTTTTATAACATATTTAGGAATCTAGTAGATTACAATATGCGATCATGCAGAAAGCACACTTGTTAAATTACAGGTTGTGTGGGGCTCCAGAGGGGGAGCCATGTTAGTCTAGTTCAGCAAAACAAAGGAAGTCCTGTGGCACTTTTAAAGACTAACAATTTTATTTATCTCATGAGCTTTTGTGGGAGAAAAATTCCACTTCTTCAGACACTGTACAGTTCCCCATCTTCAAAGCGTCTGACGAAGTGGGATTTTCTCCCACGAAAGCTCATGTGGTAAATACATTTGTTAGACTTTAAAAGTGCCACAGGACTCCTTGTTTGTTGTGTGGGGCATTATACTTGCTTTATTATTCTGGCTATTTGCTTACCCTTTATGCCAATTATTTTCCAAATTCTTCCTTATGTTTCTTGAGGGTCCAATTTTGGCAGGACTGGTTGCTGGGGCAGAAGGTGGGAGGGGCGGAGGGGGCTAGCAGAGCACATGGGAGGAACATGATGGATCTTTCACACTGTAAATATAACTTTGAAGGACATCTGTAAAATGGTGATAATAGCACTACAGGATAACTTCATTAAAGACTGTGGGGCACAGAGATACTATACTAACGGAGACCATACTACATTAGTGTATTATGTCTAAACCTTGATGGTTCAGCTATATTGTTATTATTTTATTGTTCTTCTCCCTCTACTCTCTTGTGGCTTCCTCTTCTTTGATTATGGCTGGCACAACCATCTTCAGGGTCTCTGCACACTCAGTATGTGATTTATTGTTTGTCAGGCACTTGAGAATACTTTGAATCTGAAAGGCACAGTATAGAGCTTGAATCTCCTGTTATTTTCATCCTGCAGATATAATGCTGCCCCGGTTAATTTCTATAAGCAAAACAGCACCAGGAGTCATTCTTTGCTTTTGAAAAATTGGCTTCTGGCCTCAATAATGTGCACTATACATGCAATCTCATGGTGGGATTGAAATTAACTTACCTCACCACTGTACCGCTGTAGTTTCCCTTGTGAAAATAATATACCAGGCCATTCACTTACATAGACGCACGCAGAGGAATAATCATTAATGTTTACTGATGTAGAATGTACACACTACATTAGTCACAATCCTATAAATAAACATGCTTTTCATGCACACTACATTAATCTTGATCTGATAAACAAACAGCTAGAGAGCACTGTGATAGCTTTCTGAGATACCCCCTGCAGAGAGCGTTAGCATGCCAGAGGTTGCAAATAACGGTACCACAGGATCAGCTACTTGAGATAAAGCCATTTTTTCAACCATTATTTCATGAGGGATAGTTTATTGAAGGGAAATGATGGTTTTGTTTGGGGAGTATGGGTAAGTTTATGTCCAATGATATTGATGTTTATTTTGCATGTTTGGTGGTTTGCAGAGGTGCCTAAAAATTCACTGTCCTATAAGCAGCATCTGAGTGACTGGGTCACATGCCAAGACTTTTTTACAAGAGGAATAATAAATAGTATCCTCTTGCATTCACATAGTAGTACATTTATTTATACTTCATCCTGAAAGAGCCCAAAGTGCTTTTCAAAGTAAATCGTTTTGCCAGCCATTAAAATATAGAGATCTCTAGGGTGAAATGTGGCAGCTGATTAACAGTGTACAAACTACAAAATAGTTTAGGATCAGAAGTATATTGTGTCTTAATAAAGCCACAAGGAAATGTAGGAGGTAGAACATGATTCCCCGAAGTGAAATTTAAAGAAGGCACAGGAGGTTATTAATGCCTACATGGAAATTGTAGAAAATATCTCTCAAGATCCAGCTAGTCCAAGCAAAGAGAGAGATGCAGAAGACACAACAATGGATGGAAGGTTGGCCCAAACTGTAAGAAAATCAAGTTTGTTCACAAAAAGTTCTCCAACTGTTCAAGGAAGATTGATGGTCCTTGCTGGGGATTTAATGCTCAGAATGAAGTATGTTCCTCAAGAGACAGATAGACAATAGATCAGTATGATGCCTTCCGACAGCCTTGACAAAGACATCATTCTAACATTGGATAGGCTTTTGAACTCAACGGGAAAGGATCTATTGGTCATGGTTCATATCAGCACGAATGACACTGCATTGCAGGAAATCCCTTAGACAGTAGTTGACTTCAGGGAACTCAGAAGCGTGCTGCCAGTATTCCATCCTTGGAATTTCTAAATATTATAGATAGCAATTTCCTAACTCAAAAAGTGTTGCATCCAACAAGGAGGAACTCTATATTGGACCTCATCTTGATAGATAAAGAGGAACTAATCAAAGAACTAAAAATTAATAGGGGCATAGGCACACATGATCATGCCTTGATTACATTTATAATGTACACACAGAATAAAATACACACCAGTGAAAACAGATGCTGTAATCATATCATGTGACTACTACACTGTATGATAAACATGCTTTCTATTCCTTTACTATCCCAAGAGGATCTTAAACAGCAGCTATTGAGGTCACGTATTTTTAAATCAGCAGGTCTGAATAACCTGAATCCAAGAATTTTAAAAGAGCTGGCTGAGGAGCACTCTGGACTGTTTTAAGGTTGATTTTCAATGCAAGTCTTGGAACACTGGGAAAGTTCCAAAAGACTGGAAGAAACCTAATATTGTGCTATTATAAAAGGCTAAACAGGCTGAGTGGGTAATTATAGGACTGTCATTCTGACAATAATCCTAGGCAAGAAATGGGGTGGCTTTTAAGGAGCTCTCTTAATAAAGAGTTAGATGAGGATAATATAATTAATGCCAGTCAATGTGGGGTTATGGAAATAGATCCTGTCAAACTAATGGAATAGCTTTTTTATGTGATTACAAGTTTGGTTGATAAAGATAATAATCTTGATAGAATAGACTTTTGCAAGGCATTTAACTAGTGCCTCATAACATTTTGATTACAAAACTGGAAAGGTATAAAAGTAATGTGTTACATGGATCAAACACTGGCTAACTGATAGTCTCAAAATGTAATTGTAAATAGAGAATCATCATCAAAGGGTGTTTCTATTGTCCCTTTGGAACTGATCCTTGGCACTATGCTATTTGTTTTTTTTATTAATGATCTGGATGAAAATGTAAAATCATCACTGATCAAGTTGGCAAATGACACAAAAATTGGGGCTGCAGTAAACAGTGAAACAGGCATGTCACTGACACAAAGCAATCTGGATCACTTGGTAAACTGGCCTCTAGTAAACAGTATGTATTTCCATGTTGCTAAACGTAAATGGTGTACAGCTGGGAACAACAAACACAGGTCATACCTGTGCAAAAGGAAAGTCTATCCCAGGAAAGAGTAAGCTTGAAAAATATTTGGTATCTTAGTTAATAACCAGCTGAACAGGCCCTCACAGTATGATGCTGTGATCAAAAGATCTAATGAGATGCAAGGATTCATAAACAGGGGTATCTCAACTAGGAGTAAAGTGATTATTTTACCTCTGTATTTGGTACAGGTGTGACTGCTTATGAAATATTGTGTCCAGTTCTAGTGACCACAATTCAAGAAAGATGTTGATAAACTGGAGAAGAGTAGAAAAGAGTGATTAATGGGTTAGAAAACATGACTTACAGTTGCAGGCTGAAGGTGCTCAAGGTTTGTGGCAAATTCTCCATTGCTGACCAATTTTGGATATTTATCTAAAAGAACTGCTCCAGCAGTTATTTTGAGGAAGTTTTCTGGCCTGTGTTGTATGAGAGGTTGGAGTAGGTGAGCACAGTAATTCCTTCTGGCCTTGGTATCTCTAAATTTATGAACACGTGCAATTTGTGAAGGGTGAAAATGTCTTGATCAAGTCACTTAGGCTATGTCTACATGTGTAAAGTTAAGTTGACTTAACAAGGTCGACTTTAAGTCAACTTAAAGTCGACCTTGTTAAGTCAACTTAACAGTAGACATAGCCATCCACACTGGCTTTAAGTAGACGTAATAAGGTCGCCTTTGCGCTGTTCCCCATCCACACTGGCTTTAAGTCAACTTCAGAGGTGGTGTTATTAAGTCGATTTAAGCTGTGACTAAGTCGACTTAAGGAAGCTCTTTAGTCGACTTAATAAAAGCCCAGTGTGGACGCGGCTTTGTGTAGGTGACTTAAGCCTCCTTAAGTTGACCTAAGTTGCCAGTGTAGACGCACCCTTAGAGCCCTGAACCGTTAAGGAGAAATAGTGCAGTTTGCTAGAACTGCCAAGAAAGTTTAAAATTCATTATCAAGATCCAAATGTATCAAATGGACTTTCATTAAAGCTAATAAAAGGGTTTTTTTTATATAGGCAGAAAATGTAAAGACAAATTTTATGCACACAAACCCACAAGCATATTTGTGCACATCCAAACTGAGGTACTCCAGTGCTCCAACGCATAAGCATGTCAGAGTCCACACACACACACACACACACACACAGAGTAGCTACACAGACCTCAGGTGATGCCTGTGTAGGATATAATTTGTGCACTCAATTTGGACACAAAAATTGGTCAATAGGGTGAGTGTTTCTTTGTAGTGTATTAAATACTGTGAGCTTTGTCCTGCTCCTTCTTAAGTCAATGAGCCTTTTGCTATTCATTTTCCTTGGCTCAGAACTTGGGCCAGTGTGTACATTTTTAATCTAAATGGTCTCACTAGCATTATTTCATTAAAGCCCCAATATAACAAATTACTGCATGCACAGAATTCCACGCAGGACTGGGCCCTGTATGGTTTTTATTTGCACTGTGTGTTGTTCGTATTCTTAAACATGACTAATGACCTTATTGTTACCATCACCAATAGCTGTTTATGTCTGTGTATACACAGTGCTGTCTGTGACTGATTTGTTCAGTCAGGTCTCAGAGAGCCGGCTGCAATTAAAATAAATAAAACCATGGGCAATGTGAGGCACTAGCCAGACTAATTAGACCTCCCACTGAGAGTGGACAGCTTAAACAAAATGGGATAACCCCGCACAGCATTTAAAGATCTTAAAATAGGAGACAACACTGCAGCTGGCTTCTGTGACTGCTTCTATCACCAACAGCTTGCAAGATCCTTCTTTGCGTGGTGAAGATAGAACTCCTGGTACTTGCATGCTGGATAGACTACTAGGAACATTCCTGGGTGGATTCATAGCCCCAGTTGCCTTTGAAGAGCAAGCGCGTGAGGGTGCATGTGCACGTCCACATATGCACACTCAGGCACAATTGTGTGCCTTTAAGATTGCCATCGTAATCATCAAACCTTAATTCAAATAATTTCAATGCCTCTATTTCTTGCTTCTTGTCTTACCAATTGGCATTTATACCACTAAAAATAAAGCAAGTCATTAACGATACTGACCCATTTGTCTCTTTCTTTACCTGCCTTTCTTGGGAGGATATCATTAAGGCAAAATTAATTGTTCTTAAAAGGCAACATGCTGTAACTTCCAAAAGGGTAGCCATGTTAGTCTAGTTCAGCAAAGCAAATAAGGAGTCCTGGGGCACTTTTAAAGACTAACACATTTATTTATCGCTTGAGCTTTCGTGGGAGAAAATCTCACTTCGTTGACAGTGGGATTTTCTCCCACGAAGCTCATGTGATAAATAAATTTGTTAGCCTTTAAAAGTGCCCCAGGACTCCTTGTTTATGTTGTAACTTGACTCTGTAAAGTTTCCCCTTTGAAAACCTTGCAGTAGGTATATTATGGTTTGAGCGTGCATGCATTACATCTTTCATTAATGAACAAGAGCTCTTGATTACGGGGCTGGAACTGGTAGCAGCGAGTAACGTTTACGGCAGGCTCATTTTTAAAAAGGCTCAGCTCATCAGAAGTAGACCCAGATGAATAGACCAGTGGGCAAGATACAGCGGCTTTTTATTTCACTTTATTTTAACACTGGTGAAATGGAACAAATGCACCTCAGGGACACATTTTCATAACCAGACGGGTGAAGAAATTTGACTTGCTATAAAAAGCTCATAACTGCTGAACAATCTTAAAATCTCAGTAGAAAGAGTTGTCGGCACTGCCGCGTGTATTCTCCTTTCAAAGATTTCACATTCTGCACCGCAGTTTCTCTCTCCAGCATTTCATATCTTACAGGTGACAGGCCTTCTTTAAACCACAGCGCCTGGCAGGAGGCCAGGGCAGACCATTTCTAGATCATATTTCACTTAAAGACTCTCTGGTGCACAAGAGAGAATGGCTGTTGGGAGGGAACATGAGTCATCAATTCAATCTTATTGATTGGTACATGCAAAGAATATGTCACATTACTTCTATCAAGTATATTTAATCGCTAGAGATGCTGTAGTTTAACTATCCCAAAAGCACATACGTCTGAAGTGCCTGTGGGTAGAAGGAACAGTTCTTTATACACTAGCTCCTGATACATATGTGGTCTGGCTACACTACGGCCACAACACATTCAAGAGATCCAGGGACAACCTCCTAGTGCAGTGGTTTTCAAACTTGTTTTCTCAGGACCCAGTTGAAAAAAATCACTTACGTCCACCACCCAACAATTATGTCGCTGAGCAATCCAATCCAGTCTTGCAGCAGCAGGGGGCGCTGTGACCCAATGGATCCTGACCCGTGGTTTGAAAACCGCTGCCCTAGAGCAGGGGTCTGAACCTGCAGTGCTGGAGCCACATGCAGCTCTTTGACTGCCCTGTTGTGTCTCTGACCCCCCCCTCTCCTGCCAGTGGGGGACCCTGTGGGTGGCCTGTTCCTGGATCCAGGCCCCTCTGCCACCAAGGCTGGCTCTGGGCTCCCTCCCTTGCCAGGGACCCTGTTGCAGGTGCCATGGCCCAGATCCCGCCAACTCCCACCCTCCACCAGGACGTTACACCCATTGTGGCTCTCAAAATATTGGTTATTGAAGGAATTTATAAAAATGGTCCATCTTGTCTTTTGCGTTGCCAATCCCCTGTCAGTGACTTGCCTTTCCACACAGTTTCGGTCATCAGCATAGATGGGACTTGAGTGCATCACTGAATCAGGTAACAGCCTTTTCCACCTCAAAGTCTTTTCTGCACTACATGCTGCATGTGTTCTACCACTGGTCCAGGCAGAAAGAAATTTCTGAAATTAGGTAAGATGAAGGGAGAGGAGGGAAATGAGACTTCATAATAAATTAGAATGTATATCATTTATCTTTTTAGCTGGATTAGCTGATGTTGGGCTGAAAGAGAAGATCAATATTTTGAAAGTAGGATGCCTAGAGTTGGGCACCTATTATTTAGAGCCCTAAATATGTAGCCCTAAGTGTATTAGGAGCCCTAAATATGTGGCGCCATTTTGACCTCCATGAATTTTGGATGCTCCGCACTTTGCAAAACAGACCAACCTGCCCATCATGTGCTGTGTGGAAGCCAACATTAGCTTTTACTGCACTCGCATCTGAAGTTATTCTGCGCTAGTGAGCCCTTTCTGCTTATATGTGAGGCTGTCGCAGTTCAGGGCAATTACACCTGCATACACCCCCATAGGCTACCAAAGGCTGCTTGGCGGTCACCTCTCTCTCCATCCTGACCAGAGGCATTGTCAGGCTGCACAGTTCTCTGTCTCCACTGTGATATTCCCAGCAGAGTACCTAAGGCTATGTCTACACTTGTGAATTTAAGTCGACTTTAACTAAGTCGATTTAGTGTGTCCACACTTAAAAATAAAGTCGACTTAAATGGGAACTGGATGCTCTAGGTTGACTTTGTGGGGCTACGGGGACCTAGGGCAGGTCCACGGGGGAAGAGGGGCACCCCTTGCCCAATGCCAGGGGGCTTAGTCTTTGCCCCATTGTACCTAGGTACAATGGGGCAAAGGGAGTCAGGGACCCTGGCAGGGCATAGAGGCAGGGTGGGAAGGGCTCTGCCCTGCCAGGTGAGGGGGGCATGCCAGGCTCCCCCTGTGGCCCCCCCGGCACGGAGGGCATTGGTGTAGCCCTGGGGTAGCCCTAAGTTGACTTAGGGCTACCCCATGGCTACACTGGCTTAAGTCGACTCCCTAGAGTGGACTTAAGCCTTAGGTCTACTAAAAAGCAGGTTTTATAAAGTTGACTTAACTTTCATTAAGTCGACTTTATTTTCCTTAAGTCGACTTAAGCAAGCTGCTTAAGTTGACTTAAGGAAACTGTAGTGTAGACGCAGAGTAAATTAAGTCGACTTAAGCAAGCTTGCTTAAGTCGACTTAATTTACCAGTGTAGACGCTGCCTAAAAGGCCAGAGTACTTTGCTTCCTTTCCGGAGGCAGTTATAAAGTACCACACAGCTTCTTCTAACCAAGCATATTTAGTCATAAGGTGAAAATGTTACAGAGAAAAATATATTTAAAATAATAAAAGAATCTACATTCCTGTGAAAAAGCTTACCAGATATCACCCCCCTTCCATTCTCCAGCTCTTAGAGGTGTCAGGCCTTCAAAACACAAACAACTGGGTTTTCCCCATGGTTACAAGTTCATACCCATGTCGGATTCAGTCTTTTCTTTATACAGCTTGGACCTTTGATGGTAGTGTTATGTAACTGGTGATCAGCAGATGATGGCCAACTCCTCAGGGTATAAGCTTGAAAGTCTGGGGGTTTGCATAACTGTAGGTAGGGAATTTGCATTTCCCTCTCCTTCGATATTCCCCAAGAAACCCACTTAACACTTTTTTGTTCCAAGAGTCCATTCTTGTCTGGCTCACCGTTCAATATAGTTCTTTGAACCGCATCTGTCACCTCTCCTGCCCAGAAAGGTTACATACTATTCCCTCCTACAATAACACTTAAACCATTCATTTACTACAATGGACTCCAAAAATACTTAAACTTCATTCAATAATGACACCTAACGATAGGCAGAATATTGCCATATATGTCACATCAACCCCTCAGAGGAGAAGTATGGAACCGAACTTTGAGAATTCCCAGTTTAGCAACTGAAGAATACCCCACATCCCTGGCAAATGCCTTTTTCTTCTTCAGCATAGTTTTTCTTCTGCAGCTGAGAACCAAGAACATTTTTTCCAGCTTAGCCATAACAGGGACGGAGCCATGGGGTGGGCCTGGTCCACCCACTTGGAGATGAAGCCTGCCCCCCATGGGGCCTGGCAGTGGCATGAACTTCAACGCAAAGCTCACACCATTTCTGGGCACGGCAGCAAGCAGGCTTCATCTTGCTGTCTCCTCCCCTCCCAGAACTCCATTTGCTAAGTAATAACCTAGCAACTTGAGTGTCTCAGATAGCTTCCGGCCACATGACTGGAAGTTGCTCTTGGCCAGGCCCACCCTGCAGACTCAGGGCCAAGCCAGAAAATGGGTGGGGGGGCTGGTTGCACCCCTGAGACATATCAAGAGAGATTCATTCCCGCTATTTTATTACTACTTTCTTCCTAGTGAGTTCTCATATTTATTTCCCTTTATTGGACATCTGGAAGCCTAGAGGAGAAGAGTAGTGAAGGTCAGATTTTAAATCTTCAGTTAAACTGAGTTGCAGAGCAGACATTTTGATAAGAATAAAGGAATGGTTCAATATAATTGAAAACAAGAGATACGCACTACAAAGAAACAGCGAAGATAATAAGTTGTGCAAAGTCCACACCAGAAACAATATAATCTGACAGGCCTCCTCAAAAACACTTTAGAAGCAGTGTTATCGCCTGTAGCCACTTACTAAATGTATGTGGTTAGAGTCTCCACACTTCACGTTTGCCAAACAAAGAACTCAGCATTCTGCCTCTGTCAAGACTCAACTTCTCAAATAGGAAGTGTCAAGGCATAAGTCACAGATATGAAACAAAGCATACCGCATTCTCCATCACTACCAATTAGGGATCGTTCAGAAGCGGAGAATTGTCTATGTCCCTGAGGTCAAGATGGGTCGGCATTATTCTCACAGCACTTCAATGAAAAAACATGTTCTGCCACTTTAAAATCTGACATTGCTGATCACCGGAATCCATAAATCTGTGTTTTCCAGCCCTGTGGGACTGCTCCTAGCTTAATTAGGTTTTGGTTTTACAAAATGAATCAGCATCTGTTGCCTGTTCTGTGCACACTACAAATCCAAGGGGACCGCCCCAGCCTCACTACGTGTTCTGTTTTTACAAAAAACCCAAAACTTTATCAAGACTAGAATGGTCCTACTGGCTCAGAGGCCTCTCTGACTTGAGCTGCTTGGGGTCTGGTAACAGATGCAGGAGGAAAGGCGGCACACTGATCTGAGTGATGGGATAAATTCAGTAACCTGGCAGGCATCCGAATGGCCTTATGGCATCCATTCAGCCAGCTAGGGTGCTTTGGGATCAAATTTTCCAAAAGCTGCTAAGTGGATCAAGATTCCCATGCCTCATTTTCAAAAGTGACTTACTGTTTGATGCTTAAAAGTTAAAATTGTTTTTAAAATATCTTTTATTGCATGATTGTCATTTCAGTAAAGAATCAGCACTGAGATGTTGTTACACATTACGGCTTTCTTGTCAGAGAGAAGCTAGGCACTGAAACCAGTGGAAACGAGAAGCCTAAATATCTTTGAGGATTTGGAGCTTAGTCCTGGACGTGGGCTCCTCAGTGCCTAAAACACTTTTGAAAATGGGAGGTAAGGGCTTTTGAAAAGTCCTTCATGTATCAGTTTTATTTCGTGAAAACAATCTCAGGTTAATTTTAACACCAAATGAGGGGAAAATTCCAACAGTAATCACTAAAAATTTGCTGCTAAGCATTAAAAAAAACAAAAAACCTTGATATCGAGCCATAAAATATTTCCAAGTATCTACTGATTCCTTGTTTTAATGGTGTTCCTCAGTCAAAAGTAGTAAGATGTACACAGAACCTTCAGGATGAGCATTAAAAAAGTCCCTCTGTAGATTATGAAGTGCCCAGTCTTCTTTATCAATCAACAGTGAGAAAACAGCACTTTCACATCATCAACAGTGTTTTCTGCAAAATCAGGTGCCAGTGACATATTAATGGAGTGGAAGCTCTTAGTTCTTACACCATGTCTCCAAGGTGTGTGCAGTTTTACTTCCAATAAGCCTGGGTAAATTTCTAGCACGATCTGAGTCCACAACGGGGCCTCCAAACACTGGAATAAAACAAAGCAAATTTTATTCCAGCCCAAGAAAGGTGCTTCAAAATATGTCTCGTGGTGAATATTATGAAAAGAAACCTGCCTCTGTTAATTTTATATCTATCATCTTGTCCATAGTATGCTGCCATAGTATAGGATTGCACATCACAAAACCTCTATCAACCCTGAAGTGTGATAATTTCTCCAGTTGCCTGTTTAAACCACAAATTATGACCACACCATTTATGATTCTAATTTCAACACCTATCTTCCTTTTAGAGCTGAACCAAACCAGAATCTTCTGTCCAAACCCCTTTACACTGAAGCAGATTTGGATCAAATCCTCATGGCTTGACTTGCTTCCTCAGGCTAATTTTGGAATAGCTCCAAAACCTTGGGGTGCCTATTTCTAGTCTCTTCAGGTGACAGTGAGCAGTTTATAATATTTTGCATCACTGAATCAGAACACACCCCCAAGCTTTGTTTCTCCATTAAACCTGAGCCTTGGATCTGGATCCAAACAATGGCTCCTCTTCCCACCTCTCTCTGTTTCTTTAATTGGGCACTGCAGTGTTGTGTACATATTTTTTCAGTTCAACATCAATATTATCAATCTTGCTGTCTAGGCATACTTCTCAGGTGCTGTGCTGTAATGCATTCCTCCACAGGCCTTCTGTAGCTGTTGACTGAGCAATCCTATCTGTACAACACATTCCACACCCACAGCAGATTAACCACTTGAGTTTTCCAGATTCTAGCCAGTGCTGTGACTTCCTCTGGAACTCTTGAGAACCAAGATCAGTTAGTTTTAATTTAAACAAAAGTTTAAGCAAGAGAGAGAACATTTTATAGTAGAATCATTAGAGTCCAAAAGCTGAATATGAAAGAGGCTAGGGCCAAAATCTATCCTGATTCACACCATGTGCAACTCTGATGATGCATGTCAGACAAGGTAATTCTCAGAGAATATGTTTCTAGGTACACGGTGTTGTCATGTAGCAATATAGTTTCTGCACACAGGGCAAAATTATGCTCTGATTTATCCCCATATGCATAGAAACTATACTGTCAAAGGAAGTACTGTACAGCTAGAAAGATATTCCAGATAAGTGCTCCCTGACTGCTTCTTAACCTGACTAGACAGTAGAGTTGTGTCCTACCTTCACTAATTCCACCTGTAAAAAATAAAACATGAAGGCTATGTCTACACTTGGAAATTTAAGTCGACTTTCTCTAAGTCGACTTAGTGAGTCTACACTTAACTTCTAAGTCGACTTTGGGGAAAACTTACAAAGTCGACATAGAGCGTCCACACTGGATGCCTAGGTCGACTTCTAGGGGGACCTAGGGTAGGTCCACGGAGGCAGGGGGGGCACCCCTTGCCCAGTGCCAGGGGGCTCAGCCTTTGCCCCATTGTACATAGGTACAATGGGGCAAAGGGGGACAGGGACCCTGGCAGGGCATAGGGGCAGGATGGGCAGGGCTCTGCCCTGTGGGGGGGGCATGCCAGGCTCCCCCTCTGCCCCCCCCCATCAGGGAGGGCATTGGTGTAGTCCTGGGGTAGGCCTAAGTCGACTTAGGGCTACCCCATGTCTACACTGGCTTAAGTCGACTCTAGGGAGTCGACTTAAGCCCTAAATCAAATTAAAACGAGGTGTAATAAAGTCGACTTTATTTTCCTTAAGTCAACTTAAGCAAGTTGCAAGCTTAAGTCGACTTAATTTACAAGTGTAGACGCAGCCGAAGACATTAATATAGCCACAGTGGGTCAGATTACTGGTCCATCTAGCCCAGTATCCTGTCTTCCAATGACAGCCAATACCAGCTACTTCAAAGGGAATGAACAAAAGAGGGCAACTATCAAGTGGTCCACCCCTTGTCTTCCAGTCCCAGCGTCTGGCAGACAGAGGCTGAGGGACACACAGAGCATGGGATTGTGTCCCTGACTATCTTCTCTGATACCCACTGATGGACTTAGTCTCCATAAACTTCACTAATTCATTTTTTAATCTAGTTATACTTTTTGCCTTCACAGCATCCTCTGGCAATGACTGTGCGTTGTATGAAGAAATATTTCCTTATGTTTGTTTTAAACCTGTTACCTATTAATTTCATAGGGCGACCCATTGGTCTTGTTTTATGTGAAGGGGTAAATAATACTTTCTTACTCACTTTCTTCACCTCATGCATCATTTTATAGACCTCTCCCTCTTTCATCGTCTCTTTTGGAAGCTGCACGGTCCCAATTTCTCGAATCTCTCCTCAAATGGAATCTGTTCCATACTCTTAATCATTTTTGTTGCCTTCTCTGTACCTTTCCATTTCTAATATATCCTTTATGATATGTGGAACTAGAACGGCATGCAGTATTTAAGACGTGGGCATATCAGGGATTTATATAGTGGCATTATGATATTTGTTGTCTTATTAGCTATCCCTCATCTAATGGTTCCTAACATTGTTAGCTTTTTTTTACTGCTGCTGCACATTGAGTGGATATTTTCAGAGAACCGTCCTCGATGACTCCACGGCTTCTCTCTTGAGTGGTAACAACTAATTTAGAACCCATCATCGTGTATGTATAATGAATTGGAATTATGTTTCCGATATACGTTATTGTGCATTTATCTACAATGAATTTCTTCTGCCATTTTGTTGCCCAGTCAAATTTATGTTGCCTTTCTCTGTACCTTTTCCATTTCAGAATAGATTTTTCTATACCATAAATTTTCTATATCCAATAGAAATAGTTGGATATAGGAAAAAAACTGAGATATAAGATGGTGAAATCCATCATTGTTGGAGAAAACATGCCATTGCTTCCTTTCAATTGCAGAACTACTGTCCAAGGCTTTCACCTGAGTTTCAGTTGCTAAGACTTTATGTTGCACATTCGAAAAGCTGAGTCTACACAGTGTTCTGGTTTTATATTTCAGCAGTTTTTAAAGCATGACTGTTCTTAGCGACTCAGAAAGCAGCAGTGGCTTTTAAAATGGAAATGGGTAATCTTGATTAAAAGCGATAATAAAAGATTCTATTATTAATAAAGACGCTGGCTAGCTATAGTGTCTCACTAAAATGAAATAATAGGAAGATGCTTTTGTTTTATGAAAAGAAGAATTTTGCCATTAAAAGAAAAAAAATATCCTTTATACTAAAATAAAATTATGTTGAGGCCTTTGGAGCATTCTGCATTCGCTACCAACGTTCTAGGATAGTACATCTGCAAAAATAAAGTAAAAACTGACAGATTCTCTGTTTTAAAATAGGCACAACAATGCCATGAAGGCAAAGCTCTGGTGTCCTGCAGGTACTCTGTCAAAGGCTTTGATACCTAAAAATCTTAGTTCTGCAACTCTATCAAGTTCTTTTTGATTTTCACTATCTTTTGCTTAAAGGGTAGCGGGAACCAATATGTACCATAAAAAGATTAAGGACTGAAAAGAAAAAGGCCTTGAAATAGGAAGGGCAAAAGTGCTTAAATGCACATGCAGGTATAAACTAAACAGGACCTGGGTGGCCTAGAGAGATTATGTGATGATGATTCGTCGTGTCTATGCTATTTTAAAGCTGTGAGTCCAGAGGCCAACAGACAAACAAAGGACTTTGGGGTAAATTTGCCTACATTTAAGCTGACTTGGGGCCTGTTTTCAGATCCAGCAAATGGACAGAAATAAAAGCTGCAATCTAACCTATTTCATAACTGACACAAATGATGAAACTAAAGATACTGTGGTTGTTTGATTGTTTTACTTCAAAGCCAAGTAAAATTATGCTCCGGTGTGAGTCTGATTCATTTTTACAGTATCTGGCATATTTGGTAAGAAGCATTATTGTAATGACTTAGGGTGTGGCCTTTTAGTATTTCCATAACAGCCCTTTGCTCCAGATCTGATCTCAGGAACATAAACTTAAAACCACAGAGTACCTTCTAAGATCACTATTGATCGAAATAACAGGGAGAGCGCCTAGAAAGCTAGTGTTCAATTAACACTGCTGTTTAATTTAGGCATGGTTCACATGTTGCTGCAGGACATCGGCCTGGTCTAATGAGCCTGGCAGAACTTTCTGAGGACTTTACAAAAAAAGATGTTTTGTTCCACGGTCAGTAACCATAACGCAGAGCCAGAGCAACTTGAATCAGAAAATAACTGGTAGTGCAGTAATAATACAGAATAATTCTGACTTCTTCAAAGCCTAATTTTACATCCCCCCCCATGTGTGATCACTGACATTAATGCCAAGGGGAGACGCTGGTGCGAGTGAGTGGAGAATTCTGAACAGATAGCCCTGTACATCTATTTGTATAGAGTTAATGTCTCTACACGATGCAGGGCACAGGAGGATCAGGCTCACATTTCATCCAAGGCCATCCGTATGCTTTTGCAAATGTCGAGTAAGTTTCTCAACAGAGGTTTTAACATTCTCCTTTTGTAGCTGGGAGAACAGACACACCTGAAAGAGAAACAGACGTGCTCAAGGCCACATAGCCAGTTAGTGCCTGGGGGCTAGATCATGGTTGGCCCTTCTGTAGGGGCACTAGAGAAAAAGCACAAAGTGTCTTTCCACTGCAGTGCAGAAGCATGGGGACTATTCCCCAAGCCCATCCAAAGGGGATCTAGCAGGGGGCATGGTGGAGAAAGGTCTCTGGCCTTAATTCTCACTACATGGCCTGCAGAGGGGAAAGAGTATACATTTCAGAGCAGGCTGCACCAATCAGCCTGCGGAGTGCCCCCACAATTCAGATTGCACAGGGACTGTGAGTTTGTCAAAATTCCTCCTCAATCCTCACTCTGGGGCCATGCAGCTTCACACCACTCCCTCCTGGGGCAAAGGCCTACAAGGCACAGCTTCACAGAGAGCTAGTAACCAAACCAAGGTATCTTACTCCTTGACCCCTGCTCTAAGCATTAAACTCCCATGGAGATCCAACCCTGAGTACAAATCCAGCATAACTCTGCTGCTTGTAATGCTCCTGATTTACATCTGTGCAGCTAAGGGCAGAATTTGGGCCAGTTCTCCCTTGATATTCATAGAACTAGAAGTTATTTGTGACAGATGCAGTTTGGGCAGGAGCTGGAGGATGGGAGAAAGACATAAAGATCTCTATTAGGGCTGGTTTTATTCATGTTTTGTGTCAGTGGTCTGGAAAAGAACAATGTAGCAAGGTGATAAAGAAAGCATGATGACACAAACTCCAGTGGCAAATCGTTATCAACTCAAAAGGCAACATCAGTGGAACTTCAGAATGATTTGGGCACGGCAGAAGCAGATTGATAAATGATGCAGGCAAGTCGCTGGGAAAAAATGGAAGGTCAGTCATGAATTAGGGCTATGCTGCCCGTCATGGGATAGTTTAGCAGAAGTCCCAGAGTGAAAAGGGAAGAGCTCATTAGACGTCGTTTCAAAATTGCAGGTGTAGTCGTTTGCTTTGTACCCAAATAAAACTATGGTTTTCTTCACTGTTAATGCAAACCAGTGTAGAATTAATGCATCATAACAGGAGGGTGAATTTCAGCCCAGCACAGAGGCCACACCTACCCTCCAATAACAGCAGTATACTGCCAGGGTAAAGAAACCCAAGTGAACGTCTAAGCAACCAATTCTATCTGATGATCTGACAAGTGATAGAACAACTTCGGTTCCAGATCTTGCCTATTAATGAATTGAAGCTAGGATCAGGTAGAAAGTGCATGCAACATGATGAGATTGCTGTTTCAGTCAGCAAAACCTTCCCTGGCTTGACTCAAATCTGTTCATAGCTAATAGCACAGAACTACCAGAATGATGGCCTCTTCTATGTGGGCTCTTACCCAACTCTTGCAACTGTTGCCTCATTTCCAGGGAAGGATGTGACAGAGATAAATGGGAAAACTCATCTGCCATGGCAAGATCACATACTCTGCTGAAGCACGCACTGCTTCAGCTTGCAGAAGTGCCAGGCTTTGTGACAAACAGGCCCTGCGAACAGGATCTACCTGTTTTATGAAAGAAAGAACCCCATCAGATAATATTTTATTCATCGAGACTTAAACTGTTGGTGCTTTATTAAAAGCTTTGAGATGTGCTTTGTAGCACATAATGGTAAAAATATCATTGTGCAAATCTGAGTCTTACTGTTGTAGCCTCACTTGAAAATACTTCATAAGCCTCCAGGCTAGCACTCATCTCACTCACTTACACCTTCATTATCAGAGGAGTCATTAATCTTACCCTCTTCCTTGTTAAGACAGTGCGTAGCTAGCAGCAATATTTAGTAATAGCAGAATGCTGGCGATATCTTACATGCTCTGGTTAAGAATCTGTATAGTAATGTTCCACCAAATGTACCTAGAAATCAAAATATAATTTTTAAAACCATGAATACATTATGGTAACGTCATGTGCTTATTAAAAATGTAATTCCTGTGTACTCTGAGCATTATGAATTAGTGTTGTCATTAGTAAATCATTCAAAGACAAGAACTGAGGGTATACAAGAATCATAAATTCTGAGTTCATAATAAAAGTTATTAAGACGATTCTACAATAATATCACTCACCTGAGAACTTGCACCTGACAGATTCGCATTTAGGCAGACTCAAAATAATGGAATTCTCAGACAATCTGAATATGTATTTTGGAAACTAGAGGACCTGTTATTTGTCATCCTTCCTCCTTAGTCATATTCACTGCTGATGGCACCCAGATCATTGTACAAGTACAGTATTTGCTTCAAGATAAAGGGAACTCCAACAAAGTTATGAAATCCATGTTACCTTGGCTCCTGATCTTGCAGTCACATAAATCAGGTTTATCCCAAGGACCCTGGAGCTTTCATATACAAAAATAAGTTCTTCTACATTTCATTCTGAACCTAGCTGGGCCTACAAGATGCACATTGAAGCCACCTTTCTGTTCATCCAATCCTGGAGCCACTGAGGACCAAAACAGCTCCCAGCCTAACATCAGGCAGTCTAACAACTGGCTACAGTGATTCTGTAAGAGCTGGCTGCGGTTTCAAGCCACCTTTGTACAATCCTCAACTAAGCTATGGTGTGTGCACTTCTTGGCTGCAGCTAAGAGTCTGGGCCAGTGTGTTTACTGGTGTCTTGGAGAGGTACAAGCCCATCATTGGGGCTTAGCAAACACTACTTAATAATAAAAAATAATTAATTATATTAGGCAGAAAAGGCTAGCAAGACATGATCTATAAACATTCTCTGTAAAATTCCTTTGACAGCTGGCTTTCTTATTGGGCCAGATTTGAATACTCTTACTTGTGGTGGGTAGCACTTTTCTCTTTGAAGTGTCCCATTGCTGTTCAACATGAACAAAGTGGGCAGATTTTGTAATAAGATCACACAGCTGTGTCGCCTTCTTGGCAAACTAGAACTCAGCCAACTTTTCCTTATCACAGATGCTTTCACTGAGTTCCTGCTTGCCATGCATAGCTGACACCAAAGTTCAAAAATCATGAAAGCTGAGGAGGAAGCTAGTGACTAGATAGATAGATAGATAGATAGATAGATAGATAGATAGATAGATAGATAGAT
>ML685834.1:4190825-4237013 GCA_007922175.1 Pelusios castaneus
GACTCCTGGGGCTTGGGGGGCACGGGCTGGGCAAAACCTACTGGGGGGCTGCAAATCTCTTACTGCAGCAGCAGGGACTGAGGGCTGAAAAATCTGTCCCCAGCACCAACCCATTCCTTCTACCACTTGTGGCATGCAATGGGAATGGCTACTGCTGCCTGGCAGAGAAGAGAGGGGAATAGCATATCCCAAATCCTCAAATGGGACTTGGCATCTTCAAAACAAACAAAAGCATGGCCAGCACTTTTTTTGCCAGCAGTAACTATCTCCCTTAAAAAAATACAGACCACAGCGAGCCCTGAAAAGCCTGAGCAGTTAGCAATTAGTGTGAGCGCTGCCCACTGGGTAAGAGTTGGGGGGGTGGGGGGAGAGATGGCCAGCAGAATGAAACCTGCATGTGTACCCCCAAGTTCCCCTCTCTTCCCAGGGCAGCTGGGAACACATCCTGCCATGCACAGGGGGTGGTGCACAAATGTAGGCTTGGTCCCCAGGCACTGGAGAACTTTAGTACACCACTGGCCCCCTTCAGCATGCATCAAACAAACAACCACGTTAGGACCCCACAGCCTGAGATAATCAGCCCTGAGATGACCGATGAGAGAACTAATCTACTGAATGTCACTAACTCCCGCATCCCAGCTTTCACCAAACCCAACACACACACACCACACCAATCCCCGACTGCCTGTCTAAGACAAAAGGTGAGATTTCCCCAGCATGGGCAGCAGTGATAACGTCTACTGTGGTTCCCATTCCAGAAGAGCATCCCCTCTCAAAGCACTTCAGTGGTATCAGCCCTGTCTACTTGCAAACCCGAAGCATCAGTGCTGTTTCTGGGCCAGACAGGGTGACTTCAAAGCAACACCTTGCATTTCTGGAAAGGGCTTTTCCTTTTTCCCTCTCTCTGGCTCTTATTGGCCTCTAAACCTGACAGAGATCCTCTTCTCTAATTTCATTTTGAGCACAAGATCTTCAAGGTGTTTTCACCATCTTTTATGAAAGGTCTGTTTTATGTTTTACAGCCACTCATTCTTAGATTCCTTTGCCAGGGTAAAATCAGAGCCAGATGGATTTTGGGGGGGAAATTGTTTTTTGCCTAGGCTTCCAAACTCAACGAATCCTTATTTTTAGTACCATTACGCCCCTTGTGTGTATTAAGTAGCAACTAGGGGCCCCACTGTACAAACACAGAACGAAGAGGAAATCACAGTCAACAAAGTAGTTAGTCAAGATTAGTTTTATTATTGCAGATGGTCCCTGCTGTGAAGAGGCTACAAATGAAATAATCTTTTTCCACCATCATCATGCAATAGAGAGACTTAAAATAATTCTTGGGATGAATCCAAAAATAAACTAACTTGTTTTACATAAAGCCATAAGTTCGTCAAGATCTGTATGTCCTTTTGCTGAAGAACTGGTCTCAAACAGTTGTCGCCTTCATTTACAATTTGCGCTAATTTAACAAAAGGGCTAGACACATTCTTTTAAAACATTCTTTTTGAATCTGAGATTCTCTTTTTAATTTCTAGTTTCCAAGCCAAGGTGGGAGGCGAGTCATGCACATTGCCTTTGTAGCCTCCAGATAATATTGAACAGTATTACAAAAACAGTTGCATATGCCTGAATTTTCCAAGACAGCAAATGAAGCAATAACACTATAAAAGCAAATATTATGTATTTCTACTGGAACTAAAATGAAATAGAAATAAAGTCCTCCATGCCAATGACAAGTCATCTTTAAAATATGCACAGGAAACATGTTAGCACATTGCAAGTATTTTCAAAAGGAAGTGGCTACCAATTCTCAAACATAATGGGTGTGCAGGGTGCTGGCTGCTCCCACATCAGCAGGATCTCTTCAGTCTCAGGGAGCTTTATCCAGCTGTAGGAACTTCCTGAATATTTTTCCTTCCTAAAAAAAAAAGAAAAATATAGCTAAAGCTTTCCTGTCTTATCAATAATGTACATTTTCTGCTATTACCATGTCGCAGAATCTCTTCTGTGCACAATCTAAGCAAGGTACTATTCCTACTTAATTCACTATTTTGCTTAGATTTAAAAAAAAAAAAAATAGGCCAGAAAACTTGTGAAGAGCTCTGGAAATGTCTCAAGAAGTTGATTTTCAACGTTTCCTCATTCAGTACACAGGATGGGCAGGGCTCACAATTAATAGTTATTGAATATTTCGTTTTATGCTCATTGTTCAGTTAATAGTGTACAGTAAATAAAGCCTGGAGCCACTCAACACCTCTTCTGAAGATATAATTATTCATTTTCTCATGGGCTCTCTCATGGTTCATCAATATAGTGTTTCACAAACAGAACTGAATGTACTTTCACAATATTCCCGTGGACCATCTGTGGGGAGGAATGAGCTCCCCATATTATAAAAGGGAAGCTGAGACCGAGAAATTAAATTCTAAACTGTCCACAAACTTTGTGTTACAGACTGCAGTACTTCAGGACATCTGCGTATGTTCTCTGGTGAGAACGGGAGAATGCTCCATAGATACACAGAAGCAGAAGTTTTTACAGATAATTTGAATTTTTTCTCAGCAGGTAAACTCCTAGGCCTACAAGGGTCTGTGTAACAGTCAATGAGTGATCAAAGATTATGTCGTGACGTGTAACGAGAGCCTTTCTGCAAATAGGTTAGAGTGCCTCATCATCTGTGCCATGACATTCTTGTAGCCTGCACATCATTGTGTGAGGACACCAGGGAACGGTAGAGTTACAACTAAAGGCATGAAGCACCAGAGGCCACCATCACACCGTACCCAACAAGTAAAATATTTCAAGCTCCTAAAACAATTCAGAGGCACAGTGTGGTGATGTGCAAAACCACCAGATCTTCAAGTGACTCACAGGTCTGAGCACCTCCTCCAGCTCAAGTGCAAGGGCATCTTTATTATTTACTCATAATTCGTCCGCTCCTTCTAAGGGTGCATCTACACTTACAAGTTCGGTCAATTTAAGGAGGCTTAAAGTCAACCTAAACTCGTTTTAGGTCGACTTAAGCCAGTGTGGACGGGGATTAGTGCCTAAGTCGACCTTAAAGTCAACTTAATAAGGTCAAAAAGGGGCTATGTCTACACTAGAAAAGTTAAGTCAACTTTTGTTAATAAAGTCAACTTAACTTTTCTAGTGTACAGATAGCCTAAGAGACTATGTCCAATACACACAGAAGGAGAGGCCAGCAGCTTCTGCAGCTGAATGTGGGAGGAAGCCCAGTTCTATATGTGACATTGCAAGGCAGGGAAGGGATATGCCACTTACCTGAGGAGAATGTAAAGGAGTCGGACTGGGGAACGTCAAGTGCCCTGTGCAGATAATAGCAAAGGATTAACGGGCAAAGGTTCTTGCTGACCGCATGAGCTTTTTTGATTTTGTCCATCCAACATAAGAAGCAGTCCTGTTAGGTCTTTCCTAACTCTGGCTTTTCCCATCTGCCAACACCGCCGTGTTATAACTAATGTAAAATGCTTCTATATCTTGAGGATGAAACTCTCAGAGAAGTAAAGGCGGCAAAACAAAATCTTAGGGCTCAATTTTGCTATCATAGATGCATGTAGCACAAATCCCATTGCTGCATGGGTATATGAGGGAAGAGGTAGGAGATACGGCAGCGTATACATGCATCAACTAATGGCTCCTTCCCATTTAATACAGCGTAACGGACCCCTCTCAGTGTGGGGACTGGAAAAGGCCATACTGACCATAACTTCAGTTGTCAAAAAAACCTCTTCCATGTCTATGAGGAAAGGATAGTTAAATTTGTCCTGAGATCCATCAACAGAATGACCTTCAGGAAGCTGGGACTGAATTTAAAGTGAATGTCAGCTTGTCCGGAGAAAGAAGTGTTACTTTTCTGGCAGTCATTAAAGCAGCCCTATCTATAAGCCTATATGAGAAGCTCCTGGTTTTGACGCTGTGGAAATCAGCTAGCACCTCAGACAGGGTTTGCTTTGTCACAGCTGGGCTGCTGTTGCAGTTTCTACAGACTGGCACTCAGAGGGTGGAACTCTAAAAACATTCTCTGAATGAAGAGTTTTATAGCTGCAGTAGGTATGGGCTGACCGTTTCTGATGTTGATAGGACAGTTGGGATAACAGGTAGAAAAGCTACTTCTTTTTTCCCGGCCTTTGTTGCCAACATCCTTTCAACACATTCAGACCTAGCCTACACTTACTGCAAAATTCGGAAGCAGCCAGTGGGAGATATGGTAGCTATGTACAGTAGCTTGTGTATCTCTCGTTGACTTCCTAAATTCTAATGAGCACAGCATCCCCCCTACGGTGCTCCAACAGGAAATGCCCACCCATTGACGCAGCATTACCCTTTTAAGAGGGGTGGATTTATTCAGTTGATTTCCGGATCAGTTGAGCGGGTCTCCACTTCTGTTCAATCGATCCCAAAGAATTGATAGACGGCAGCAGATTTGCTACCATCAGTGAAGACACACTCCGAGGCTCCCTTAGGAGAGCTCTGTTAGAAAGAAGGCAGAAGAACAGGGAATACACTGCTTCCTGTAATGAAATGAAGAAGGCATGCTGAGGCAGGGCGAGGAAAAAAGACCTCAAACTAAGCCATGGTCAAGCCTCCTCCACAGACAAGCAGATGTGGTGCCATCTACACCGTATACAAAAAAAAATCAAGCTTAAAACACCCCCAGTCTTATGAAAATTCATCTTTAAAACATACACAGGAAGTTGTATAAAAGAGAGCTACTTCCTTTTGAAAGCTACCTGCCACCTGACATTTGAGAGAGAGAAAGGATGGGCCAGTGGTTGGGACACTAACCAGAGACCCATGTTCAGTTCCTTCCCTCTGGAAAATGAACACTGTGCCCTTGGGCAAGCTGATTTCTCTGTGCCTCAATTCGCCATCTGTACAACTGTTGGTGGGTTAACATTATATGGTTTCACTTTCACATGCAAGTACCTAGATTGCAGCGTAACCTGCAGACAATGAGTTTTTAATAATACGAGACCTCACTGAAGCACCATTTCACATTCAATAGCTGTCAAGGGCTGGGGAGAAACTGGGTTTTCTTTTGCTGGTTTGGGATTGGGTTTTTTGGAAACTCTAAAATATGCAGTTAATGTGTGGATTAATGATGGGCAAACTGCAATTCTGGCACATTTTTGGTGTTCTTCTAAAGCAGTACGGCTGTGTTCTTATAATTCTGGAGCTTCTTTGAAAGGTCTTGTGGACAACCACTACCATGACCAGATTTTCAAAGTCAAATTCCTTTCCAGTCATGGATGTTAGATATTATAGACTTACCAATATGTAGGTGTAGGGGTAGACAAATACGGATATACATACATGCCCTGGGACAAATGTGATCTGAAACTGTTACCAAGCAGAAGTATTGCGTTGGTTAGTACATTCTCTTCCATTTTCCATCTGGTTCCATTGCTACCATGTGCTTTGATGCCTTATAATTGAAGATACCTGGCTCTATTTCCTGAACAAGTTAATTCATCACAAAAATATATATTTTATTTACACACACACACACACACCCCTACCTTCCAGCTCCCGATAAACGGCTTCCCTGTCTGGAGTATTTTGCCCCTTGTTTAGGTGTGTGGTGACCTCTGCTGGTGTAAAGATGAATTGAAAACCTCACAATCCTCCAGGCCCTACCTTGACTCCTATCCTCAGGCCCAGAGCACTGTTGTATCAGCATCCAGCAGAAAACAGTTTCCCGCCTGACAGATGTGATTCTGGACACAGGCACGGCCAGTTGGACAGCAGCGTACATCAGAGGTTTTCGGCATAGAGTACCTCAGCCAAATCTACAGTAGACTGTAAGAGAGAGAGCATGCCGGACAGCATACACATGGGTATGCTATCTTTGTTCCAAGGATCCAAGGACCCATTTCAGTTATGCTAAATCACAATTCTCAGTTCCTCACCAGAAAGCCATGGTGGAATCTATGCATGTCCTTGAGTAGAGGTTTGTTCTGCATTAACACATGCATCCAATATTTACAAATATCATCTAGCAGAGTACAACCAAAGCCATTGCTGACAAAAGAATGCCTAGGAACAATCAGGGAGATATTAAAGTCAAAGTGGATTATATTATATACAAATTCTCTCCCAGCCAGAAAACAGCTCTAAAGCACTTTTTCCTGGGAAATTCAGTCATTTAAATTATTGTAGCATTGAAAAAGTTTTTGGGTTTTTTTTGGTCTAAGCCCCCATCCAGCCTAAAAATATGAGGTTCAAAATAAATGATTATGTGTTGGAATCCATTACTAGAGTTTTTGTAGGGATCTGCTCCATTCGTTAATGGTCAGCATTAGTTCATGGTTTGAGCCCACAGACAGGAAGTAGGTGTGATGTAGATTGTGGAAAGGTGACAAACTGTGCTTGAGTGCTCCATGCGGCACAGAATCCTCTGTCCAGCCTAGATGCCCCACTGATGGGTTTCAAAGGGGAATCCCGGTCATTCCTCCTCAGTGGTAAGGAAGGTTGCTGTGAGTGGTGGGGGCCCTTACAGAGGAAGAAAAGAAAATAGCGTTGGGAAGGAGATGTACTCCATTGAGAGCCCATGAAAATCACATTATATAAATGAAAAGGAGACTAGACTGCTTTATGTATCACTAGAATACATTTATCACTGCCTACATACTTCTAAAAGTCATCAACTAGTGAGGCCAATCTCTAGAATATTCTCTGTGATCACAAGACTGGCACACGATCCAAGTGTTGTGATGCAAGTACAGTTTTCTTTGATTAGGAAAAAGATAGAAGGTAAAAGGAGATGGGAGGCGCAGGACAGAAGCTGTTGGTGCCTCTAGGAGAGAAACTCTGCCTGAAAATAAGACAGTCCCCCAACAGAGACTGGCCAAGACACTCTGCATGCACCTAAGGCCAAACCCTGGCACCAGCACATGCCACATGAGAGGGTGGCCTGGGCGGTCACATCACTGCAGGAGCCTATGAAGGAAGAGATCCTTCCCCTGATGGCAACTTGAGGCCTGAGAGCATTGCACTGCCCACTGAGAAGATAGCTGGCAATGACGCAAGCAGCAGAAAGATCATTCGTAACTGGCTAAACGTTTTCACCTTTTTCCTCATTCTCAGTGGAGGATGCTTCTGCATGAACGACGTCAAACAGAGAAGAAATAACAGTCGCAGAATTTATTTCTTTTCCGTCAGTTTTTCAGCTATCCCACACAAGGATGGATTACAAGCTATTAGAAGAATTATCCAAGATGATGACACAGCTAAACTTGTGGCTGACCTCCGTGACTTTGTACTCACCCACAACCATTTCAGATTTGAAGATAATTTATACCTTCAAGTCAGTGGCACTGCCATGGGTACCCGCATGGCCCCACAATATGCCAACATCTTTATGGCCGATTTAGAACAATGTTTCCTCACGTCTCATCCCAAAGCACCTCTACTTTACCTACGCTATATTGATGACATCTTCATCATCTGGACCCATGGTAAAGATGCCCTTGAAGATTTCCATAGAGATTTCAACAATTTCCACAACACAATCAAACTTAGCCTGGAACACTCCACACAAGAGATCCACTTTCTGGACACTACAGTGCAAATTAGCGATGGGCACATAAAGACCTCCCTATACCGCAAACCTACTGATCGGTATAGTTACCTACATCCCTCGAGCTTCCATCCTCGACACACCACACGATCCATTGTGTACAGTCAAGCCCTAAGATATAACCGCATTTGCTCTGACCCTTTAGACAGAGACAGACACCTTCAGGATCTCTACCCGGCATTCTTAAAACTACAGTACCCACCCGCAGAAGTGAAGAAACAAATTGACAGAGCCAGACGGGTACCCAGAAGTCAACTACTGCAGGAGAAGCCCATGAAAAACAACAACAGAACGCCACTGGTCACCACCTACAATCCCCAAGCCAGACCTCTTCAACACATCATCAAAGATCTACAGCCTATTTTACAAGATGATCCCTCACTCTCTAAAGCCTTGGGAGACAGACCTCTCCTTGCTTTCAGACAGCCCCCTAACCTTAAAAGGATACTTACCAGCAACTACAGATCATACAACAGAAACACTAAAGCAGGAACATATCCCTGCAACAGACCACGCTGCCAACTTTGCCCTCATATCTACACTGAAGACACCATCACAGGGCCTAATCAAGCCACCTACTCCATCAAGGGCTCGTTCACCTGCTCATCCACCAATGTGATTTATGCCATCATGTGCCGGAAATGCCCCTCTGCCTTATATATTGGACAAACAGGACAGTCTCTGCGCCAAAGAATAAATGGACACAAATCTGACATCAGAAATTGCAACACTGCAAAACCAATAGGGGAACATTTCAATCTCCCTGCTCACTCCCTTGACGACTTGTTAATAGCTGTGTTGAAACAGATGAATAACAAATCACAGCTTCAAAGAGAGACTGCAGAACTTGAATTTATATGCAAATTTGACTCAGTTGTCTTGGGGTTAAACAAGGACGATGGATTTTTCTCTCATTACAACAAGTGATTTGACCTCACCCTCCTCTATGTGCTGTTCCCCAGTGTTTGAATCCTAACATCTATTTTGATTTGCTGTTACAGCCTGATCTGATCCCATGTCATACACTCCCCTGCATTTAATTTCCTCCCATTCTGTAACTTTCCCATCTTCAAAGCGTCTGACGAAGTGGGATTTTCTCCCACGAAAGCTCATGCGATAAATAAATCTGTTAGTCTTTAAAAGTGCCACAGGACTCTGTTGTCTTTCCACAGCCATTTAGTTCATATCAAAGAGCCACGTGGGGGGCCCCATCCTTGACTTTTGCCCCCCCCACCTCTCCGGGACCCCACCAGCTCCCCCACCGGATCCTGACCCCCCCTCCCCTACCAGCCCCCTGGTCTCATGGGGCCCCCTATCACCAGGCTCCTCAACCTCGTCCCCGGCTCCGCCAAGGGCCCCTGCCATCCCCCAGGCCCTTCCCACTGGTCCTGCTAGCTCCCCACCCCCAGGCCCTCACCAGCCCCACCGCCAGGCCTGCCAGCTGGCTCCCCACCAGAGCGGTGCAGGGGACCCTCCCCTTGCAGGGCCCTGGGCACCTGCTCCCACTGTCCGCCCATTAAGACCGCCTATGGAAGAGCCCGAACCTGTAATGAGGCAGAAGTTGTAGGAAGAGTTCACTTGGGCGGATAGAGTTGTGGGGTCAGGACCTGAGTGTATTGCATTAAAAAAAATAATTATAAAACCCCATCCCTGCACCTCAACAGAACAGTGCCTTTATGTCAGGAGTGGAAGAAATCATACTGGCCAGGAGGAATTTCATCTGTCAGTTTTTATTCAAATTAAAACAAGTGCATTCATTGGAAACGAATGTGATTTCCTGCTGAAGTTTTAAGCGTTTCTATGGAGACCATTTCTCGAATAGTTTGCTGAAATGGACAAAACGTCTGCCCAGTGAATTACTTCACAAGAGATCTGGTCCTTGACACCCGTGTAAAAAAATCGACAGGTTTAAGGAGATCAACCATTATACCAGCAGTCTGTTTTACAAAAACAAAACTCTGCATTCAGGTAAACTCTTACACCCTCCTCCATTATTTTAAAAGTATTTTACACCTAAAATATACAAATAAAACCTTCACAATCTTTCTTTATTGCCACTTTAGAGGGAAATAAAATAATTTATAATCTTGTAACCAAAGAAAGGTAAGAACAGAAAAGATTAGAGAATTCATTTAGCTTACTTCCAAACTATCATACATAATATATTCCCAAACACTGGAAATTTTGAGCAATAGATTATTTTAACACAGATACAATTTATGTGCCCATCCCATTTTGTGCGTCTGTTAAAATCACTGATGTAACTGCCCTGACATTATATATGAATCCCCCGAAGTTTAAAACTAGAAAGTGTTATAATCTGTTGAAGCGTTGAGGCTGTTTGATCAGTAGGTATCACAGATTGCTGAATGGTTTACCTTAGTCTTCACATAACGTAAGCAACAGAACAGTTGAGAGCTTCCAATGTTGCCACCTGTCTTTACGGTAATTACAGAGCTTTACAAATCTACATAGAAAGGATATAGCTAAAATAAATGAACTGAAAATTGGCTATCACCATCCCACATTCCCTATTTGGCGCAAATGAGAAATAAGGAGCTGATTCAAAACGCACTTTAAATAACCACCAAAAACAGAGCTTTGAGGCAAGAAATCATGTTGGAAGTGACTTCACATTTGCTCAGAAGTTTAAAAAGTCCAGTCCTGCATTTGCCCGCAGGAAAAGCTTTTAGGCTGTGTGCACACATCCTACATCAAAAGGCGGCTCGCTCTCTCTCTCTCACTGTGGCCAAACAAGCCACCCTTCGGGAATCTAATGGTATGTCTACATTACAAGTGTTACTGTGACTCAGCTGTGCTGGAGTCATGGAAAGGCGATTCCGTCACTGGAGTAAATCCACCCCTTGACAGGCAGTGGCGAGGTGACGGAAGAATTAGTCCACTGATGTAGCAGTGTCCACATCAGGGCTTCGGATGGCTTAATTACATCTCTGAGTAGTATGCATTTCTCTCGCCCCCGGAACAATATAGCTGGGTCGAATTAAGTTTTAGGTCGAGACCAGGACTAGGGCCCTAATCCTGAAAAAGAATCAGTGATCCAGAGTCCCGCCATGATCCACAAGCACAGGGTAGGCCATGAAATTATCAGGCATTCAAAAAGCAACATCATGAGGAAGTTATGGCCCAACATTTCAGCTTGGAAAGGAATAAAAATCACCTTGCAGAATCTCCTGCAGTTATCAGATGTGCTTTCATTATTAAGTCTGGGCTTTAAAACATCTCCCTATGTTACAACCCAATCAACTGCAGCATTCTGCTCCTATGGGAGAGCCTGAAAATGAAACAGACTCAAGTCAGCCTGGCTTTATTGCCTGAGCTGAGTGAAAATCAGAGAATAAATCAACAGCAGAAAAGAAGACAGTTGAATTAGACATTTAAATTCTTTTTAAAAAACTCTAATAACGTAAGATGTTATTAGCAATTGAGGTAATGAAATCGTTTTAAATTCATAACGTTGAACCCAGCAGGTGTCCTTTTAACGTGTTAGAATTAACACAAGAGAATTTATTCCACCTTGATTACAACACTGTAATTTCTTGTGGAGAAAATGTTCAAATTCCACCTCCACCCTCGCTGGCGACAACTGCATTGGAGTGTAAGAATTCGACACAGAATGAAACGTCACATCACCAAGGACAATAAAAAGCAATCCAAGAATTCTTAAAAATAATCTTATAAAAATATTTACATTAAAATTTGTTAGCTCGAGAGCTTCATTTTCAGTCCTAAAAAAAGGCAGTATTTGAAAGGATCTGGCTCAGGTGCTCAGAATTGATACAAACATTAGACCACACATCCAGTAAAACAACTCCAAAAGCATTTCTAGGGGCTATTTCCAGTGGCTTGTCGTGTTACAGATGTTAATATTGCATAGCTGAAAAATGAGGTCACTTGACTTGCATAATGCTGCAACTTTAGAGACGGAAGGAAAGAAGCATGCCATTTTCTATTGATAAGAAATACCTTTGGAGACGAAAACACAAATGTGAGGGTCCTAGTCCTGTCTAATAAGCGCATGGATCTAGTGGCTTTCCTCAGGCCATAGGAGTGTGTAAATGCCATTACAGAAGAGCAAGAAGACGTCAAAACCCATTGTCCAAAAAGATGGGTGCGCCTCTTCGGTAGTTAAAGACTCTTTCATCTCATGTATTATAACTCCATGCAAGTTGTTCTACAGCTGCTCAAAAACACACTGCCATGATCTATGGAGTTGATTTAAGAATTACTTCATTTTATACAAAGTTCTGTGGCACTTTTAAAGACTAACAGATTTATTTATCGCATGAGCTTTCATGGGATACGAAGTGGGATTTTCTCCCACAACAGCTCATGCCATACACCTATTTTGATTTGCTGTTACAGCCTGACCTGATGCTATGTCATACACTCCCCTGCATTTAATTTCCTACCACTCTGTAACTTTCCTATCTTCAAAGCATCTGACGAAGTGGGATTTTCTCCCACGAAAGCTCAGGCGATAAATAAATCTGTTAGTCTTTAAAAGTGCCACTGGACTCTGTTGTCTTTCTACAATAGACTAACACGGCTACCCCTTTGGAATATAAATAAATCTGTTAGTCTTTAAAAGTGCCACAGGACTCTGTTTGTTCTTCTGCAATAGACTAACACGGCTCCCTCTCTGGAACTTCATTTTATACAGTACTGGACAGAGACTACCCAAAGCTGAAATGCAACTGTAGCTGATAAGTAGCTATCTGGGGATGAAACGGTGGTGCTTCCACGTGTGACAGGATCTCACTGGATAGGTGAGGATGACTCCAATGACCTGCCCAAAGCCTGCTGAAATCCATGGAAAGACTCGCATCAAATTCACTGGCCTTTACCTCATTCTCCTGCAAGCAAGTTATGGAGGCAAAACATAGTAGTGAGGTATCAGCTGGCAGATCCATTATTTTAAACCATTAATTTCACTTATTTTTTTCACCTGCGTGGATGATAGAGTGTGGGCCAGGAGATGGAGGAGGGTTTATGGGATGCTCTGCTTTCCTGACTTATTTCCAGAACACCTTCATCCTACCCACAACACCCAGACTGCCAATATCCCGACTGTACACAGTGCACTTGCAGCCGCTGTGACTACCTGCTAACTACACCATCTGTTCCGCCTGGCATTTGTCTCTGACACTCAGAGCACCTTTCCCAGATCTGAAGGAGGTGGCATGAGATCTTGGTCTCTCTCACCAACAGGAGCTGGGCCCATAAAAGACATCTCACCCACCTGCCTCCAACATCAATATCGTCATTCCAGTGGACGGCTCACTTCTAGCTTTAACACGCAAAATGAGTGGATGCTACTAAAGAAGATCAAATGTGCCACTCACATGCCTCTGCAGTATTCCGGCTGAAGTCAATGGGACTCAGCCACAGGCATCCAGATTACAGGGACTTTTAAAATAAATTTGATCTTGTCTACATGGATACTACGGCACAAGAAGATAGTGCAATCTCCAGCGCCCCAATCTGCTGCCATGTAGATCCCGCTACTGTGCACGAAAAGTTCCTTAGTGCATTTTGATGCCACCGCCACATGGCAAGCTAGTGCACTGCAGATTTAAACCCCAGTTTGCTGTACACTATGTCTCCGTATAAACAAGCCCTGGCTTTTAAAACATTCCACTTTCTGATCCATCTCCCTGTAAAATCAGCACATCATGACTTGGTTTTTCGATTTCTTTGAAAACAATTTGAAGAGTTTTTCTATTCCTCCACTGATATGTCTAAGAGCAAGGGAGATAGTGAAAGCTTTCTGAGCAAAGAGCTAATGAGGGACTGTCTACATGGGAAAACTGAGGGTCAGAATTACAGCGGGAAAAATATTTCAGTATAGCTCTAGGGGGTGTAATTCCCAAAGTGGGTACTGTATGCCAGAATAAAAAGTAACTTCTTCAGTATAGCTTAAACTGCCTCCAAAGCAACATAAGCTATTTTGGAAAAAGTCATTTTTATTCTGGAATATAGTGTGTGGCTGGGGAAGGCCTGCAATGTGCAGGAAGTCAGACTAGACTACTAGGAGAGGGGGGAGGCGGGTGGCCATGCCCCTGAGAATCAGCTGGTGGGGGGCCTACTGGCCAGGTCCTCGGAGGAGAAGCTGACCCCTGGAGACCACACCGACCCCAACTCAGGCCTACCAGTGGCCAAAGACTCCCGCTGCAGCGGAGGAAAGTGTGCTCTGTGCTTGGTGCAACCTCATGTCCTGTTACTCCCACTCCCAGCCATATCCGCCACCTCCATGGTGAGGTGGTGGGAGTGGGGGAGAGTGGGTAATAGGGCACTGCTGCTGATGGGGGAACGCAAAAGAAAGTCCTCATTCCCAGACACTGGAGACCCACAGCTCAACACTGAGACTAGATGATCACCATGGTCCTTTCCGACCATAAAAAGTCAGTGAGTCCACTTTGGGAGTTATTCCAGCACAGCTACAGCGGTATAATAATATAGCTGTAATTCTGCAGGTCAATTTCCCTGTATGGGGAAGCTCTGCCTGGCATTATCAGAGAAAATCAAACAACGAAATGGACTCCACCGAAAGTCCTATTAAATGCACAAAGTTAAGTGAGAGGGAAGAAAGAATCACCTTTTATTTTCCCCACCCCGCACTAACATCTCTCAGTTGAAGTCCTCTTTTGGCATTACTTGTAACTACAGCAGATACCCAGAAGCGTGTCATGACTCCCAGGCCCATCATAAGGTTATGCTGGGAGCCACACGTGATTTGCAAGATGCCTCCATACGTCTAAAGAAAAAGCAATCTAGCAGGATTGTGGATACAAGTGAGGTTATAAAAAGTCACAGGGGAGCCCAGCTTTCACTGTTTAAAATCCTTATTTTCCTTTTCAAAATGATCTTACGAAGCTCCTACTAATTACTTTGTATGGAAGGCAGAAAACATTTAACACAGAAAACAAGAACGGTGACACGGAAGAATAAGATTTCCCTCTTCTGGAAGCGTTAAGACACTGTAGGCATTTTATCTTGGTCCTTAAACACTTCTTGGTTGGTGGAGGTTTATTTGACTGGACACAGGCCAGAGGTTTCATTGGCTCAGTAAGACACACCCTTATGTTGAAAACTGTTTTGAAATGGCTTTGAATGCAGGACACAGGTGGCATGCCTTTTTTCCTTGACTCTTCATTCAAACAGTGTACGTTCTAAGGGAGCAATAAACCCCGCCACAGCAGCATGTTTCCGTGAGTTTATTAACCTTTGGGTGGTGGAGTTATTACTCCTGGCAAGCCACCACCTCGCACATCCTATCCTGTATATAGAAGAGCAGTTATGTGACCAGCAGAAAAATCACAGAATGTCCATCTCTAGTCATATCCTAAGTGTGCTTGGGACACATACAGTTGTCCAGGGACATATGTACATGAGACAGACATGGCCGAACACAAACCAGCCGACTGGTCCAGGATTTTCTGATGACTGGTGGTTTGAAGATTCCATGGTCAGTAGTAAGCTCGAGGAGCAGCAAGTAAAGAGCTTGACTGAAGGAGTGTACGAAGTATCAGTAGTGAAGAAATTCAGTATATTTGTTTTTACTCAGGTGCCCTACAGTAGCATTCTCTTCCACACACGAAATTCAGTCTCTCAGTTTAAGCACAATATTTATCCCAGGAAACTGCCTGCTCGGAGAGACAACTAATTGCACCATGGACAATGAGCAAAATCCCGGGTCGGCATGTTGCTGCGCTATCCACAGACGGAGAAGTTCTTAAAGCAGCACTTGCCCGTGCCAGGAGTTTAATGCAATGAGGTGGATCAAGTCAGGTGTCAGGCACCAGTTCGAGAACACCCACGAGAGATCACTTCACTGCTTCTCCTGGCGCCAGCTGAGTCGGTGTCACAATGGTTTATGAATCACAGCCACACCTGTTGTGAGAATGGACAGAGATACATTAGCATCCCTTGGGCTGTGCTGCAAAACTTAAAAGCAGCAGCAAAGGAAGTTGGCGTCCTCAGTTCTCCGATGAGAGCCTCTCCGAAGGAAGCTCTGAGGGGCATCAAAAGAAAAGATCACGTGGCCAGGAGGAATAGTCCTCGGGGGAAGGGACATGCACTCCCTGAGCTGGTAATGGCAGCTGAGCCCATATTTGGGAGCTGACACATCCCGAGTTCTGTTCCCACCTCTCCCCTGAACGGTTACCTGCATAACTTCTTCCGGTGCTCATATTGGTTGGCAGTAACGTCCATTTATCAGTGGCCGGATTATAATATTCTACAGAGGCCAAATTGCAAGAACCATCATCACCTCCAACCACATAGAGTAGCCCGTTCACTGCACACACACCTACAAACGCCAAAGGGCCCATAGTTACACTCAAGATAATATATCCTACTACAGCCCCCACCCTCCATCTCTTTTTCTTTACAGGAACCCCTACCTCCACAGTCTTGCTCTGAAACCACGTTGACATAGGACCATTAAATATACTCATGACCGAAGAAATAAATTAAGACACAGACAGAACATGAAGAGTGGTTACCTGCATTTCTTCTACACATATTCATGTCTGCAACTTGTTTCCAGGTATTTGTTCCTGGATCATAAACCTCCACACTCTTCCTCACCAAGGGACCATCATGCCCTCCAGTGGCATATAGCTGTCCGCTCAGAACACCGACGCCTGCCAAGCAGAGAAGAGAATTATTCAGACCCGCCTGGGACAGGCATTTCAGATCCTTAACCCCCACAAACTTGATTTTTTTATGCAGGCCTGTCTAGTGTGCTAGATTTAGTCTTATCTGTATTGTTGATCACCCTTTGAGAGAGAGGGGGTCTGTTCCCAGGACACTTCCCTTCCCATTTGTCAGCATATTAGGCTGCATCAGTAGGAGTATTGCCAGCAGATCGAGGGATGTGATAATTCCCCTCTATTCGACACTGGTCAGTTTTGGGCTCCCCACTACAGAAAGGATGTGGACAAATTAGAAAGAGTCCAGCGGAGGGCAACAAAAATGATTAGGGGGCTGGGGCACATGACTTATGAGGAGAGACTGAAGGAACTAGGCTTAGTTAGTCTACAGAAGAGAAGATTGAGGGGAGATTTGATAGCAACCTTCAACTACTTGAAGGGGTGCTCGAAAGAGGAGGGAGCTAGACTGTTCTCGATGGTAACAGAGGACAGAACAAGGAGCAATGGTTTCAAATTACAGCTGGGGAGGTCAAGGTTGGATATTAGGAAAAACTTTCTCACTAGGAGGGTGGTGAAGCATTGGAATGGGCTATCTAGGGAGGTGGTAGAATCTCCATCTTTGGAGATTTTTAAGGCTCGGTTAGACAAAACCCTGGCTGGGGTGATTTAGGGGGAGTGGTCCTGCTTTTTAGCAGGGGGTTGGACTAGATGACCTCGTGAGGTCCCTTCCAACCCTATTATTCTATGATTCTATGATTTGTTATCGTGGAAGCCGCTACTCCAGTTCTGTACATGAGCAGTCACGATGGGAAGGTATTTAATGCGTATTTAGTGAAATCTCTTTCATTACATTTGCTTTTTTCAAACACAAGTTAAGCACGCTGTATTTTTGCTCTTCGTTTCTTCCCCCCCTCTCCCAGCTGTTCTGTTCCCCCAGCTTTTCCCTCTCTTGGTCTCCTTCACGTCCTTTGCACCAGCACGCACCTTCCTGTACTTGGGTCCCTCCTCACTCCTCCTCTGGGCATGATGCCCCAGCTACCTAGACATCATCTTCCCCTCTACGGCCTGCCTGAATGCTCTGTCCACTTCTCCCCTGAACCAGAACCGGCATAAGCAGACCAAGCAATTAGGACTCTGAGCAGCCCCATTCACTTTTTATTATACACTGGGGGAGGCCAAAAATATTCCCGTTTCGGATCCCCGGTGCACTCGCGTCATCTCTGCCCAGCACATCGCTCCCTCGCTGTTGATTTGGTGGCTCTTGTGGCTCATGGGTCCTCTCTCTTTTTACCTTAAGATAGCAACAGCTGCCCTGAACAGAGGAACTAAGCTGGGTCCGCTTTGTTTGTAACTGTGGTCACAGGCTCTCTGGCCTTGACCTGGCTTGGAAGCAAGTGAGTCAGCATCATGTGATCGCCCTGTAATCTTCACTGGATCAGTGGCACAGACTGAGGCCGGGAATCCCTGCTTTAGACGCCTCTGACAATCCATATGCATTAGCACATCCTGCACCTTGCCCTCAGCAGCAGGATCAAAGCCAGGCCGAATGAACCAGCCAGAACGTTAACAAAGCAAAGATGGATCAGAACCGCACCGCCCTAGCCACAGGCACCAGCCCTCATCTCTGCCCACGCCCACGTGTGCCCTAGAGGTCCATACACACAGGCTTTTAGGGCAAGAGAAGGAGATCTCCAGTCAAAAGCCACTCAGAGACCTCCCCGCTAGCCGTCCTTTCTCTTTTAAGGCCAGCAGGCCCCTGCACAGAGGCCGCTGGTGACTGACTGGCAACACAGTACTCCAACTTGCAGAAAGGAGCCATTTTAGGCAAGCGGGTCCCATGTCATCATAGCTGAAAAAAAAAATCTCCTTATTAATCCACTGAAAACCATAACGTGCCCCTGCCCCAACTGCGGTTCCTAATGGAACTAAGCTGCAGGCACAAGGGGTCTGCCGGATTTTATTCTCTTATCGCATTTCGCCAACAACTTCCTCATCAGATGCCTGATCCATGTCCGAGGCACGTCAATGGGAGGCTGCTGACTACCGCGGCCATTGCACTAGATTTAGGACATGCTGCAGTAACCAATGGGAAAAAGCTAGCGTTAGGAGAGACGCTAATCAGACTCTGAATGTGAGTAGCAAAAGGGAAACACACCACCTCTGCAGAGGGGGAAGATGTGCCTTCTTTGGCCTACCAACAACATTTCTGTCCTACCTGCTCTCAGTTTTGGCCAAACGGGCCATTCACACCCCATTCCCTACCAAGCACTAGGAACGGCTTGGATCACCTCCAGCTGTGGCAGAAGAAAAACACAGATGCATGCCAGCTGTCAAACCAAAGTGCCGTAGCCCATGGCAACTTGCTCCTATGTACTGTATTCAACTTTCGATCGCCAGGGAAACAAAGCTATCAACATTAGGCCACATTCCAGGTTCAGCGGCGTTCCTCTGGATTGGGCCTGGCGTGTGCGTTCTCATGCTGCGACTGTATTAAACAGTGTTACGGGAGACTGTGGGAAATTGGCACCCTCATAGCTAATGAAAAAACGTCTTACCCCCGGGAATATCACACTGGGATTGCAATACTTTGAGTCTTTTTAAAATATTCAGTACAATCAAATGGCAAAAAGTTGGTTAGATTACTATATTAGGAAAGTAAAAAATAAATAATAATAATAATAAAGTTAGAAATGTCCAATCTAGCCTAAAACTGCCTCTGCACCTGTGATGGCTCTAGGCGTCTGTCTGCATCAATGCAGGTTATGTCAGATCCAAAGAGGACATCCCTTCCAGGAATGAATGGGATTCTTTTCTGTTGCTCCAGTACACAGAAAGAGAACAGCCGATGCACTGCTAGAACACATGTACACTTTAGTCATTTTAATTCCCAAAGTACACTAGATGGCAGCATTGAGCCAATGATGCTAGAGGTACTGAATGGGGCTTTATTTATCAGAATAGCGTTCTGGGGAGAGTCTCTTTTTATTTCTCTAAGTAGTGAATTCCATTACTGGCGTTTTCCCCCGAGAAGAGGAAAATTCACTGCCTGTTTTGCCATCATTTGCTGCACCTCATATCCAGAGGAGGAAAAGGAAATGAACAATAGCATTTGGCAGGCAATGGAGAGCAAGTTCAGAATATCAGAGACTGCCTTCCATCCTCCAAGTTTCGTATTAGAAGTACTTAAGAAGCAGGACTTGGTTTCAAATTACAGCTGGGGAGGTCAAGGTTGGATATTAGGAAAAACTTTCTCACTAGGAGGGTGGTGAAGCATTGGAATGGGCTATCGAGGGAGGTGGTAGAATCTCCATCTTTGGAGATTTTTAAGGCTCGGTTACACAAAACCCTGGCTGGGGTGATTTAGGGGGAGTGGTCCTGCTTTTTAGCAGGGGGTTGGACTAGATGACCTCGTGAGGTCCCTTCCAACCCTATTATTCTATGATTCTAAGAGACAATTTAATAAAGCAACTTCACCAAAAGCAGAGCTTCATAATATCCAGAATTGCTATATGCAAGAAATGACAGCCGCATATTGTTATGCACTGAAAGTGTGGGATTTTCATTCCACTTCCCTGTAACACAGAGTGGGGCAGGTCCAATGAGCCTGCGCAGAGATGCAAAACTTTTGCTGACTCACTCTTATGTCTGACCAGGTAGGCCCCATTAACTCCAGCCTAGGAGCATCAAAGGTTTGGCATGTCAGACACAGCGGGAAGTAGAGGCAGGAGCAGAGAGGTCCTACAACAGCCAAGGAGAAAATTCTCACAGAGGCTTATATGCTCTTATTACTTCAGCTAGCAAGAAAGGCAAGCCCCCAAGGAAGTGGTTAATTTTGCAGTGACAGGGAATGAAAGTTGCATGTATGTGTATTAAACGCTTCCAAGAAGCAGGAAAGAGATTTATTTCAACTTGACTCAGTCGATACCTGCACCGCTGCGCCGAGTGCTCATATCAGCAACGTAGGTCCATTCATTTGTAGCTGGATTATACTGTTCCACGGTACTCAGGCACTGACGTGAGGCTCCATCGTAACCTCCCACGGCATACAGCTTACCTGTAAGACACAAACACGGTGCAGACTAATCAGAGAGAAACGAAATGCATTCAATTATCTGATGATAATAATAGGTTGCATCATTTGTATACAACCATAGAGCCTCAAGATCGAAAGGAGAGTGCCATCATGCTAGGGACTGGATACATCTGTATCTCTTTGTGGGTGTGGCGGAGAACATCGGTAAACAAGTTAGTGCAGATTTTCAACTGATGTTGAAGTGGCTGACAATACCAGCCCCAACAATTTAAGCAGAAGACTGGATTCCAGGACGGCCAAAGTTCTACCAAGTGATTCATTGCACCATACTCAGGGGTAACAAGAAAGCACAATCAAATCTATTCATTCCCACTTTCTGTTGTGTAAGGGACTCTAATTGCTGCAGCTGACACACCCAGAAGGTGTCCATTTAAACTGGGTTTTCACCTGCTTTACCTTACTCACTTTTCCTCTCGTTCAGCTGCTAGATTTTCTGTCTGTTATGTGCATGAGGCTGATTTATAGTCCCTTAGCCAAATGCAGATGTGATGGAGAAAGGCGATGTTGTAAGTTGTACACTGGCAAATGGGAGTGAATCTAACCGATTTACAGGGAGACCAAGTTTGTGTAACATGCACAGTGGGGGGGGGGGGGGCAGAACGTTGGGGAAGGGTCACCAATTTAGGAACCGTCCCAACCAGGAACGTGGCCAATTATGCTGCCTTGGACACAAACATTCTTATATCTCTGCTCTAGTAAAACAGAGCTAATATTTACTGCCTGGTACTTACACACAAGTTAAATTACATGCACCTCTATAGCGCCTGCTGGTTTGAAAACACGGGGCAATATTTAAGGAGTCATGAAAGCGATAAGCGCGGAATAACCTACTCCACTGAAAGGCATCGGCATCAGCTACGGTTAAACAATCAAGGAGTCTGGTGGCACTTTTAAAGACTAACATTTATTTATCACATGAGCTTTCTCCCACGAAGAATGTTTGTTGGTCTGAACAACTGAAGACACCAGGTTAATTTTCTTCATATTTAGTCTCTGTTGCTAGGCCTCTGAGGGTATTGTTTAACCCTGAGCAGTGGCTGAAGTTCTCGATCAAATTTGTGATTAGCTCCTGCTGACTTAAAAACTGTTTTACTGCAAGACACCTGGCTATTTTTGTGCAGCGGGTCTAACACAAGGGTAATCAACTGGTGAACTGTGGGCCAAATCTGGACTGCCAGATGCTTTTGAAAAGAGCCTGAAATCTCTTTCTTTACTTATTATCATCATTATTGGCTTTTATTATTAGTCACTTCTCTAGGGTCTGGACCTTGACCAAGAAATTTGAATCTTGATAAAAAATAATTGACCACTCCTGGTTTAACATGTGGTATGGTAATTCTTCTTTTAAACAAGACCAAACAAATGCCTTTCTTACGCATCTGAGAGACAAGCTTCTTAAAGACACACACTTTTTAATACATGGCTTAAATCTCGGTTAAGCACTTGAACTGAGGGTGACCCACTTAACTTTCCATAGGTATCAGTATTTACTCAGCACATCATAAGCATGTGAATAGGACAATAAATAAGGAAATTATTATTAAACTTCACACACAGCTGGACAGATTTTAGCATCTCCATCACTACTTAAAAAGAAACTCACTTCAGTTCCTCTTCTCCATTTTCCATTTTTAAAAAACTGTATTTCCAGTCTATTCCCACACTGGTCAACCCACCCCATTTGCAATGCCAGGAGCTGGAGTTTGTAACATAATGGGGCTCATTCCACCAACCAAGTGCTATGTTCTGTAGGACTGGGAGACACCTACAACCTGCTGCAATTAGGGCTGCATAATAAAAACACTCCCACCGTGTTCCAAAGTGATTTTGGGAACTACAAAATGGAAAGAAGTTTATTTTCTAAAGCGACTGTTCCCCTGGGCCCTAAGCAAGATCAAATTAAATCAACCCACTTAGTACACATCTCTGGAGTTTCATACTTATGCGTTCATGTCGATGGCTGTTTCAGCAAACACAACTGTCCACCACCCTTGCCTATGCCATCTCTGAGCTAGCACGGCCCTGGAACTTGTTCCTGCCAATTCCCCATTCACACACAACACAGAATGGGCAAGGCAACATGCGATTCTGATGCAAACGACTGCAGAATCTTGTGATTTTATTGGCACCCAACTTAGGCGTTAGGTTTTACCTACACTCCAGCCCTCGTTTTTAAATGTGTTCCTCTTGTGGTCGCCATTGTCTGCCACAATGCTCCCTGATGACCACAGCAGAAACACTGTCCTGTGGCCTTGCTCCACTGAGCACAGATGTCACAGACAATGTTACTGTCCCACCAAAAAACAGAGAGCAGACCACGCAGAACAGCTTCAGTCTCTAGACTTGGTGCCATTTAGAGTAGATGGCAAAACATGCAACTTTCCCGCACAGCAAAGCAAAGAACACTCAAAGCTGCAGCAATTCAGTCGTGTTAAAAAAAAAATTTACAAACCAACACACGTCTAGAACGCAGCTTTTAGAAACCAGCCTGGCTTGTTGCTGTGCCCATCTTGCGGGGATTATCGGAGAACAGACCTGCCCCGTACCCACTTGTGGTTTCATTTTAAATAGTAATATTCAAGTGACTAAAATGGCTGCTTTTATTCTTACCCTCCACAACTCCAACTCCAACACTGCTTCTTCTTGTGTTCATGGGAGCCACAAAAAACCATTCATTGGTTTTATAGCTATAGGCCTCTACTGATGCCAGACCTAGTTAAAAAGGCGATACATAGGTTTTCTAATTAAAAAGATTAGCATTGTACTGTTTCCCCCATAGGAGACCCATTTCCCCAGTGACCAGGACTAAAGTTTCCCAACATCCTCAATTCCCTCCACACTCCCCTGGCAGTTAAGTAGCCATTTTCTTGCTCGGTAAGGAAAAGCAGGTTGGTACTGGCCATCAGCGCATCCAGGAAGATTGCTGTTGAGCGTTACCAGATTCCCTGTCCTGGGGAATAAGAGGCTGGATCTGGGGCCTAGATCCCAAGCTCTTCCGCTGGGACAGTCCCAGAGCGAACATCCTTTCAAGCATCATTAAAATCAGTCCAAAAATTTTAAGAACTGCCCCTTTGAGTTTTCTGAGGTTTGCTCATCACTAACTTGTAACCAGGAGCAAAGTTTAAACCGCTATGCTTACACTGAGCATAGCACTCAGGTGGATGCTCTTATTTCAATACAAGAGTGCTTTGTTTTGGATTCACGTTCCAGAGGGGGAGCCGTGTTAGTCTATTGCAGAGAAACAAACACAGTCCTGGGGCTCTTTTAAAGACTAACAGATTTATTTATTGCATGAGCTTTCATGGGAGAAAATCCCACTTCGTCAGATGGGATTTTCTCCCCTGAAAGCTCAAGCTATAAATAAATTTGTTAGTCTTTAAAAGTGCCCCAGGACTCTGTTTGTTTTGGATTGGCTCACACTACTTTGGCAGGGGTTTAATCTACACCAAACAAAGCTTCTCTTATTCCAGAGTAAGTGTCCACATAGGGAGTTACACCAGTATAATGATATTAGAGCAACTGTACCAGTACAACTGGTAAAAGTTGTCTCTGCAAACAAGTCCTTCAAGAAGGGATGAGTTAGTTTTGCACACACATCTGAAATCTGGATGGTTATCTGAACTGCATGAGTCTCAGAAACACAGCTAGAAATACAGCACACACACAAAAAAAGTCTCTTGCAGTAACTTTGGCACTTCCCCTCCCAGTCCTGGGCAGAACCCGGAAGCCCTGGGGTGCGCAAAATAGCCCTGGGGTGCGCAAGGAAAGGAAGAAGTGACCAGCAAATATTTTACCTCAACAAAAGTTTGAAGAAGGCTTTTCTTTAATCCAAGCTAGTTCACCTTCATTTAAAGGAGTATGAAATTATGGTCAATCTGGAGCTGGCCAAATACTTCAGAACACTTTTGTGTTAATGTTCATTCCCATTTTTAAATAAAAGATTGCTCTGGCTGCCTTCGGCCACCTCTTGTGATCGCTTTCCATGCCTGTTGTAGGGGAACAGTTTACTGGAAAGAACTTTTGCTTTAAAAAGAAATTTTAAATGAATATTGGAGAATATTCACAAAAATCAATTTCAAATTCATAATCATGAATATTACACAGGAACACTGATTCTAAGAGATCAGCTTTAATCTCCCCCAATCAGGAAAGAGAAATATCATCATACAATCTCTGGCGAATCCAAACTAACCAATAGCTCAAAATTTCAGTATAAAATAACTGCATTTAACAGCCCCCCTGCAAATTACAGCTCAAGAAATGTTTGCAGAGAGCATGGCGATAATTTCAGAACAATTAATAATTCAAGAAAGAGGCAGAGTTTTTAGAATTGAATAATTTGCTCAGCTCTAGTTTGAACTATTTAAAAACAACTGCAAAGGGAATCTATCCAACTGTTTCTTCATGGCAAAAATAACCCCACCAATAATGCCTACACTATAGACAACTTCCGACAGTGAGCTAGCTCCCTCTATAAAACAAATGATTTCAAATACCTCCAGAGTTTCCAATCCCACCTTCTTCATCAACCCTAGCTATTAAGAAAGCAGTTGGGTTTTTTGGTGCGGGTTTTCTTGTTTGTTTTTGCTGCTCCTCTGGATGGTAGCTTAAAGTGAATGCTGGTGAGCAACTTGTCTTGGAGTAGAGAGAGCCCTACAAAAATTAAAGATGTTTCCTCTGGAAACGTTTCCTTTTAAAGTGTCAGGTTCTTGTTGAACAGATTCTCGCTTTCTAGAGGAAAAATATAAACAGCCCCAGAAGAGAACACGAAGCTGGAAATTTAGGGGGAGAACTGGTCTGAACTGTTTTCTACTCTGCGCTGTTCAGCGACTGCACGTTAGAGCGCCATACGCCCTGTGTGTGGGACTTGGAGAACACAGAACAAATTCAACCTCAATTAATTTGGCTGCCAGGCTTTTGTGTAGTAACCTACCAGTGCTTCCATCAAATCCACCTACAGCGTACAGGAGCTCATTCAGCACAGCCGCCCCCAAAGTGCTTCGTCTTTCCTGCATGCTGGCAATTGACGTCCACTGGTCCTTCGCGCCATCGTATACGTCTACTGTTCGCACTCGGAGAGAACCGTTAAACCCCCCGACAGCATAAACGTTGCCTGCCATAAAGACCACACCTGTGAGAAGGCAAGAGAAACTTTCGTTTCCGAGCTGGGTCCCACGACAATAACACCAGAATCACTTGGACACCGCCAGCCAGGCGGCAGAGAGACGGCCGGGATATTAACTTCTCTGCCTGCTACTCTCACTCAGAGTTTTTGCTTCAAGTCAGCACCTCAAAAGAGGACTCCTCTCCCTAATTCACTTTATTTCCCTATCCTGTCACTCTTTGTTGTCAAGGAGGGGAGGAAACTGACAGATTCAGATCTGAATTTACTGGGTGGCTTTGGAAGAAGGACATCTCTCCTCCCACCCACCCCCCAGGAGAGGTGGCTTGGAAGAGATGTCATCAGGTGACTTCGTTGGGATGTGTAACACGGAAGGGATGAATAGCATGTTTGCAAATGTTTAGCTTTTCCTTGCACTGTATGACCATCAGATCTGAACAAGAGAGAACGTATACTGGAGGGAAAACAACACCACACACAACACACACAGACAAACCATGAGAAACCTGCTAATTCGGAGGTGGATGTGGGGTCTAGATAATTTCAAGGGGCCTTGAAGAGGGGGAGAAAAGTGTGGATCCAGCAGGTTCTTCTGGAGGCTGGATGTTAGGGCCATCTCAGATCTCCTAGGAGGAACAAGCTTCAGCCCCACATAATTCAGCTCTCTTAGGAAGAATCCCTTCTCTTTCCAACTGCAAGTCCACTATCGATCTCTGTTCCCAGTTCTTTATTGGAAAGCTAGCAGGGAAAGTTGGTTCCCACTATGAAGCCAGGCCAGAGAGGATGGAGGGAATAGCAAGAGGTGGCAGTGGGAAGAGATGGTCGAGAGCAAAGTGGCTTGGGGGAGTGAAGCCTTCTTCTGGATCTTGGTGGGAGGCAGAGGGCAGAAGGCAGAGGTGTTGGGGGCTGGAGTGTGGAAGTGAATACACCTTGTTGCCTCAGGAACATAGTGGGGAAGTGATGGAGGCTACAGTGCACTTCCCACTTACCAGCTCTGCATCTCCGGGAGGGAAGCTCAGCTATCTGTTCCCACCGATCCTCCTCAAAATCATAACACTCCACACTGCGGATGGCTTTGGGCGCTTGCCCACCAACCACAATCATTACCTGGGAAGGAAAAAGAAGGGAAAACTGCCAGGTCAAGGATTGGTTACACAGCACAATACACTAACCAAGGGTCACCTAGTGAAATTAATAGGCAGCGGGTTTCATACATACAAGAGGAAGAGCTTTTTCCACACAACACCTAACCAACCTGTGGAACTCATTGCCTTTGGATGTTGTGATAGCCAAAAGCATAACTGGGTTCAAAAGAGAATGAGGATAGATCTATCAAATGGTTATTAGCCAAGATGGTCAGGGTTGTAAACCCCAAACCTCGGACTGCCAGAAGCTGGAAGTGAAATACCAGATCACTCCATAACTACCCCATTCTGTACTTTTCCTCTGAAGCTCTGGTACAATCTACTGTCAAAGCCAGGCTAACGCCAGGATACTGAGCGAGACAGACCATGATCTGACCCAGCATGGCAGCTCATGTTCTTATGCAGTAGGGATTTATCCCTGGACTCTCCTGAACTCAAGGAAAGCCACCTCACCTCACCAAGGAAAGGCTATCAACAGGAATGGAAACCGCTGGCTTTCAAGGGAGGAAACTTATCTGAAGACTAACTAGACATACACCTGGCTGGACCTCCTGCCTCCCAGGACTCTCTTCAGAGATCATTTGAGAAAATTCTTTTAAGTTTATCCCCCATTTTGTAACGTAGGCCCAGCAACAGCAATCCCATCACTCAATTTACTGATTGATTGATGGCACATGTGGCTTGTCGCATTTACCTTTGAAACGCAGCATCAGCATTTTTCATCCCCCGAAGAGCACATCCAACACACCAGTGCTCTAAGGAGAGAGGACCTCAGTGTAGTTTCAGTGGCCAGAACACTGCTTATTCGTTGTTTTCACAGGAAAGCGGGCAAAAGTTGATGGTGCTAAGTAAATGAGGCACTCCAGCTGGACCACCACCCATGCTGGAAACTACACCCAGAAAGCACCACGTCTACTTAACGGGTTGGAGTGTTAGGTCTGTCTGTGGATGGCAGAGGGAGGTTTTTGTCAGCTTCCAAAGGTCTCCGGTTGCAACAGAAGCACGGATACAAATCCAACACATTTTAAGCCTAAACTGCTGACCATCAGGAGGTATTAGTAAACTTGAATTGACCGGGGGGGGGGAATAAATCAAATCTCCGTGTGTTCTACACATTTTTGTGCATGACTGCTGCATTTGGGAACACAGGAACGTTCCAGGTGACAGCTCATCATCTGAAGGCCACCCATAGCAACCAGACTGCTGTGGAACCCATGCAGATTTCTGAAACAGTCACTGGCTCCTTCTTGGAGAAAGTCGTTAGATTTGTGCCTTGCTCTGAATACATTACTTCCTATCCTCTAGCCAGCTATCGAAAGTGAGATTTATTCCCCTTAGCAATGCACAGCAGGCCAGTAGGAGGGAGCATTACACAAGACAACCATATTTTTAGAAGGCTGAGGAGTTCGCACCAAGGTAATACGCCTTGGAACAGAGAAACAGATTACTGGGGAAAAAAATAAAACGTGGAGCTCCATCTCTGAGAAAAAAGTATGCAGTCTTGTATGTAAAGATCCTGAGTTCGAGTTCCCAAAGGTTGCATAAGTAAGGGTGGGGTGGTTAGATAACAGTCTAGAAGAATTTATGGGGCATAAAAATACAAGGAAAGGAACCCCTGTATTAAATGCTGAGATAGAATTACTTAATGTAAACGTTCCAGAGGGGTGGCCGTGTTAGTCGAGATCAGCCAAACAAACAAGGAGTCCTTTGGCACTTTTAAAGACTGATGCATTTATTTATCGCATGAGCTCTCATGGGAGAAAGCGTCGGCATGAAGATGAAATGACAAGTTATGAAATGACCAGGAAACATTACCTAACAAGGATGACCTACTCATTGTTCACTGGCCCCCTAAGGAAAAGGGAGGAAACGCATGGAGCTGAAGACATCTAAAACGAGGCGTTGACAAAGCCATGGAGACTCCAGAGCTGCAAGCCACCCCATGTTGGCAGGGGCAACAAACAAGACCACGGTTTCTCAGTGAAGAGTGTTCAGCAGGGTCACCACCTCCCTCTGTTTCTTTACAGACAGGTGGAAGGTGGAGGTGGGGGACCCAGCTGGACGGCTTTCTTTCATACACTGAGGTGATGATATAGAAAACGTTGAGAATCTCTACCCTGGTGCCAATATAAGTCTTTTCCACTCTTAGTTTCTACAGTTCTATGATTTGGGTGCACCGGTCATAAAGGACAAAGATACATTTATTGTGACATCCCAAAAGGTAGATTCTACCCATTAATTCCTACTAAGAAGCGTAATATGCAGGTAAATTCAGTCCAGAGTCTGCAGAACTACAAATACACAGTATCCACTATTCAGTGATTACTGCCTCCTGAGATAAAACGTGTACACAATCTCACTATTTAACATAGGACTTATACCCGGCAGAAAATGCCTGTGATCTGACATTTTACCATCTGAAATTCTCATTAATAACCTCTGTGCATTTTCTATGCAACATCTTGACAAGCCGCCTGCATGCTTTGGGGTAAGGAAGTGTTTTCCTTCACCATCTTTTTCTTGCTAACAAACGTGGGTGCCAGAGCAGCGCACAGCTCCCATATCAACACAGGGAATTACTGAGTTATTTTTTCTACAGCAACTTCTATTTTTATTTTTCTATTTTTAGTAGCTGCTTAGAATCTGTGAAGAGCCACCTTCCAGAGAAGGCTGTTGTTTTTGCTCTATCAGGCTCTGCCTCCAACAAGCAAATACACTAATATGAGCTAAAAGTCCTCTTCAACTGCACAATATCCATGCCGCTTCACTCAGCAGAAATCTCGGCCAACACACTGAGCACCGTCAACACCTGCCTATCCCTGGGCCAGCAGCTCTCAGCTGTAGTCCCGTGGCTTCTGGTAGCCCCTACAAGACTTCCGGTGGTCCAGAATGAAATATTTTGAGAACTAAACAGTAGGAAATTGTAACACAAGAATTGCCGTAGGGTGTGTCTACACTAGCAATTTAGGTCAACTTAAGGACCCTTAAATCGACCTAAATTACTCCATGTCTACACCTGATTTTCATTACATCAACTTAAGAAATTCCTCAAGTCGACTTAATGAAAGCTTAAGTCGACCTATTAAAAACCGCCCATTAGTCGACTTAAGCCTTAAGTCGACTTAAGGATGGTGTGGACGGGGAGTAATCCTTAAGTCGACTTAAGGGCGGTTCTGGCTCATGCTCCGATGCAGGTGGTTTTCCAACCCTTCTAGTAACAGCTACCTTAGCTAATGTAACTGCTGATGCGCGTCAGTATCTAACCATTTTTCAAATTTCCCTTGTACTGAAATTAGGCTCACGGATCTACAATTCTCAGGATAAATGCTAGCACCATTTCTGAAGAGAGCTAATATTTGCTGCCCTCCCGGTTTCCAGGATAACAGCCAATTTTAAGGAGTCTGCAAAAAGGATTCTTGTCCCTGTTCTGCTCAGGCAACAAGGCTGCTTTGGATCAAGCCCTATCAGAGCAACTGAAATGCATCGGAATTAAGAATCAGTAGGATGAAGTTTGGGCACACTCTAGCTATTCAAAGGTGAAAGATGCAATGTCGAAAATCGATAAAGGCTTCTTACGGCTTTGTCTACACTAGCCCTTAGGCCAGCAAAACATGTGTCACCCAGGGGTGGAGGGAACACCACACACACCTCTGAGTGACGTAAGTTTTGCTTGGGTGGACCGAACTTATGTTGGTGGGAAACGCTCTTCCATCAATATAGCTACCACCTCTTCTTTAGGGGGTTTTATTACATCGAAGGGAGAGCTCTCGCCCTCACCCCCTCCTGTAGTAAACCTCTAACCTATGACTGAGTTATTAAAGTCCTCAAATCATGGTTTCAGTACAGGGAATCCACCAGTAGGAGAGCCGGGCCCCATGCTACAAAGGAAGGTGAAAACCCTCACAGCCTTTGCCAATCTGCCCTGGGGAGAAAATTCCTTCCCAATCCCAAATAGGGTGATCAGTTAAACCCTGAGCATGTGGGCAAGTCTCACCAGACACAAGAAAGAATTCTCTGTAATAACTCAGAACCCGCTCCATCAAACATCCCATCACAGGCCACTGGGATACCCACCACCAGTAGTCAAATATCGGTCAATTGCCAAACCAGTCTGCCCTGTCATACCATCCCCTCAACCCCCGTTTTGAAGCCAGCTAGAGTCTTTGCCCCACAGCTCCCTTTAGAAGGCTGTTCCAGAACTTCTCTCCTTTGATGGTTAGAAACCTGTGTCTAATTTCAAGTCTAAACTTCCTAATGGCCTGTTAACATCCAGTTGTATCAATACAGCTGCACCACTGTAACTCTTAGGTGTAGACTAGCCCCAAGTTTCTCTGTTTTGGAAGAAGATTTTGCTTACCTTTGGCAGGCTAATCGGAGTCCTTGGTTTTGTTCTAGGATTCTTTATCAACTGCCTTTGATCCAGGGGAAGCAAGTGATATTTCATGGCCTCAATAAGGAAGTCTTTACATGTGTTGTTATTCTTGATCAAAGCTTCTTCTTCAACTGTCTGGGAATGCCAATAAAGATTATTTTTACCAATGTGCTTCACTAGGGAGTTTTTGGAGAAAATATAGAAAAGAAATAGGGATTTTTTGTAAAAGTACCACAGTGAAAAAGACAGAATAGCAGCAACATTTGTGGGCAGAATTCTGAATTTTTAGTGAGGATCTGTAGTGCTAAGTTGTAACCTCCAGCTTCACACTCTTTCTTCCCAGATCTTCAAAGATCTATTTATGCAGGACTATCTGTTCTGAAGTCAGAATGAGGGTTGCTTTCATTCTCATGTTGGAAACAAAATCCTTTCTGCAGAAAGTCACGGGTTTTCCTGAATGCACAGAAATCACTTTGCACCCTTTCAAACACAAGTACTGCCATTTTACACCAACAGAGCAGCTTATGGCTGTTTAGAGTGGAGTCCTGCACCCTGGCCATGGGTTGTATCCTTAAGTACTCTGCTCTCATTCACATTGTGCCCAAATAGTAGAGTTGTATGCAGAGGGGTGCATGGGGAATACAGGGGCTTTACCTGGTTTTTCGTCAAAGCCTAACAGATATCAACTACGATTTGTCTTGCTATTGCCCCTTCTTCCAACACCTGTTCTGACACCAGCCCTGCCCGCCTGCCGAACAGCAGCAGACCTCTGCGGCCTTTGAAATCAGCTTCTCAGAGAAGGAGAAATCAGTGTTGTAGTGTCTGGCACTATCCTAAGTTTAACTTATTTACACATATATGCCAGTCCTCGTACAGAGATGGTCCAACAGCATGCAAAGTAACCTTTCAGTGCCCAATAGCTGACTGCTCTAGCATGTTAAAAATAGGTCACAGCCAGGGTGGCACAAGAATAGGGACATTCTAATTGCACTGAGAACATGCCTATGATAATGGCTGGGTACCTACTTGAGGCAGCTAGCCCCTCCTCCCACTTAGGTCACTATGCCTAAACTATTTTAGCAGACTAGCTCAATCAGAGCTGTCATGGTGTGCCTCCTCAAGGGAATTGCATCCCCAGCTTAAAGTGCAGACAGAACCCAAGAAAAACTACTTTGAAGTGCAAACATATTAGCACCCCGGTGACACCTAACACAACATCGTTTTTGGATTCCGTATGGTCTTGAATACATATATTCCCAAAAGCCTGCATCTAGATCCTGCAAGGAATCCCACGTTCATAGCTCTGCTTCAGAATCAGGCCCTTAATTTAACAAGCTATAAAAACAGGTAAGCAGGTGCCTTTTTAAAATATATATATTTCATGTTTGTGGCAGTTTTAGGGTGCACATCACTGCTTTTTACACTGCCCAGTAGAATACAGAACATTTGTGGAGAAAAAAGTTTTCCAGTGCTTGAATTATCTTTAGGTCCCACGCAATTTGAAGAAGCCCTGTAAAGTACTGATTCTGGTCCTCAACTCATACAAGCTGAGCTAAGTGCCAAACTACCCACATCAGAAGCAAACCAGAGCATAGGATAAGGACCTACACTCAGTTTTAATGTGAGGATTTTTTTTTTTAAAGCACTAACCTGTACAAGATAATCTCTGGGCAAAAGGGGTAGACGAACATGCTCCATTAGTTTAGCCATGTGTTCTAAGCGAGACTCTTTCTCATAATTTATCCAAGATATAACCGCTTCGAAGACCTATGTAGAGAAGAGTACAATTAACTATAAAAAAAATCCAGAACATGTCTTCTCAGTAATTATCAAAGCCACATGCCTAGTGGTCTAGGCATCAAAGTTCACAGTATCTAAAGGAAGAGATAAAAGAAGGACCAAGGATAAGAACTCTAGCAGGTAATAATGCAGAAAGACAGACCAAGAGGAACAATGCTGCACGGATGCAGAGCACAAACATGTTTTCCCAAACACTGATCATGTATGGCAAGAGAACAGGGCTACACACTTTGATAAATCCTCTATTTCATCATGAAGTGATCCACATCACGTTCGAAATAAAGCAGGTCACCCAGATGAGCAGCCTCCTCTGTTACGTCGGTATCGGAACGAAGACAAAATAATCGGTCGTATGAGGCTCTGGCTGGACATGATTTGTAAAAATAACACAGGATTTATTATTTGTAATATACAGAAGATCAGGCAGATCAGCGGTCATATACCTTTTGCGCTCACATGCTAATTCAGTGCTTAAAATCCAATCTAATCACTTCACCACCTCCTTCCAAATACAGAAACCTACAGCCCACGCTCACAACAGGTGCAGTAAAATCCTTCTTATCTTGACTGTCGTTCCAGTTTTTAAATTGCACCTCTTCTGCACTGCCTTGCCTCATTTACCAGCTAAATATATCCAAATACCACAAAAAAGCCTGTGCTTTCAGTAGAGAAAGAAGAGGGGGCTAGAAATTTTGTGAAGATGTCTGGTCTCAGTGGAAATCTAGCTTCTTTTCCAAACCAAACAGATTCAGGTAAGCAAGCAAACTTTCGGCCCAGGTTCACCTGTAAAATCGACAGACTCTTTAGACAGCAGTAACTGCAGTGGAGAGTCTACATTAAAATAAACAACTCCACAGAATTCTTGACGCATATGCATGGTGTGATGGATAAAAAGTGGGGGGGGGATCCTGTTGGGTAGCGAGTGGTGTTTGGTGGCATATCTGAGAACAGCTCATTCTGTCCATATTGTTCAATATTTGGTTAATAAAGATCAGTTAGAAAAAAGCCTCTCCATAAAGGAGTTGAAACTGTAACAGACACCACCCTAGTATAGACAGGGACTAAAATCAGATCAAGAAATGTAAAGAGCATTCCCGATCAAACCTCTGGAGTAGGGAAAGGAGGCTGGCAGTTGAAGCTATTGTCTAATATAATCCAGATCTTCGAAACAGGACAACAGATGAACAATTCCAATGTTTCCATTGAGCCAGAATTTGGCATTTCTTCACATGTACTTTGAGGCTCACAGTGAATTACTCCTCTGACCTTCCCATCAACGGTTGCCAAAATATCAGCACTCGTTTCTAAGAGAAGAGAACCTAGTATTCTCACTCAGAATAATGAGCGCACGCTCTCCAGTGCTGACCTTTCTAGGAGTCACTAAATGATCAGTCCCATCATTTGTAAGTACCTTACTTTCTTCTGGGAGATAGCCTTAGGTCCAAAGCCTCCCAGGTTAGAGAATTTAAGGTCATGTGAGGGCACCAATTCTACTGGTCAGAATTTATTCAAAAGTAATTGAAGACAAGGGCGTGTGCCACAGGTGTGGAGATTGATAGCCGTGCCCACCTGAAGGCAGCAGTCAAGTAGTAAGACAACAGCAAAGTCAAAGCTGAGATTAGAGGGGCCTTTTCTACATTTAGCTGACCCGCACACTGAAAAATTCAGAGAGAAGCGAGCAATAGCCTCATTTTCTACTCTCTCAAATGATTTTCATTTTCTACTCTCTCACTAAACCGTTTGGAATTCTTGAAGCAGCAACAATGATATAAGTTACGTGGCAGAGAGACCTGGAAGCAAATCATGAGTAAAATCAAAAGAAAGCTACTGTAGACCGAGTCCCAAATAAATTAAAAACCTCCAAACAAAGTCACAACTTTGCCTTTTTAAGCTGCTTTTAAAATGGAAGTTCTCTGCTTTCTAATAATTGGGACAGCTCAAACAAAGCAAACAATATAGCCTTTTAAGGAGTTTTAAGCAATGTCTTTTGCATTTGTTTTGGGCTTCAGGGTGGCTCACTGGACTAGCACATGCACAGTTTAACCTCTATGTTGGGTGAGGGGCCTGTCTACGAAACAAAGTGCTGGACTTTTACAGTCTGTAACATGGACGCTTGCCCACCACACATTACACTACTACACGTGAGGCCCTTTTTAGCATCTCAGCAAAATGGTAAAAGAATGAACGAGAGGGGGGACTGAACGGCTCCGAGCCATGCAAAATAAGATCGAAGAACGCTGCCAGTGTGGAATGGTGGAAGGTTACGCTGACGCTATCAATGCTGGACCTAGTCTGCACATAAAAATGGAAAAATTCAGACTCACACGGTGCATCTCTGGCACCTTCCAACAGTGTTCAATTCAGTTTTTAAGAGAGGAAATATCATAGTCCAAAACTTCAACCTCTTATTTTAAAAGTTGGCCATTTCCATGATTCTGCAGAATTGTGTTTGTTTCTGGGTTCCGATCAGTTTCTGCATTTCAGAGCAAGACTCTATTCATCATCCAGAGCATTTCACAGCTTTCCCAAGAGAATCTGAATGGCCCTGACCCTTCCATTGTTTACAAAGCCCCTGTGACTTGAAGACAGATCTTCCCAGCCACACAACACAGAAAACCTCAATGTGAGGATGCCAACCTCTTCGAACCAGAGCAATTTCCTCCATTCAGTTCAGTGCACCCACCCAAAAAGTGCAGCCCATGAGCCCCAGAGAAGTGGAACTCTGATTTGCTGGGTAACGGACAAAGAGTAGGAACTGGGACCGCCCAAAAAGCTTTTAGACAAGGTCGGCACTGTGCATGTTGCCTGAGAGAAGACAGAGTGAACCTGGGTGTTGTCCCAAACAGAAATCTCTCATGAACCCCAGGCAAGTTCTACACCAGCTTCCACTGACTTCTGTCCTGTGGCAGAGGGTGCACGTCCATGGAGGAGTAGGCTCACAGCCCTGGTTTACGTTATATTATGTTTAAGTGATGGATCAATAAGAAAATTTTAGCCTGGGAGTTGGGTTCCATTTCCTGTTCTATCACAGTGGGTCTCGCTAAACCAAATTTTGGAGGGAGTGGGAGCGCGCTTCCCAGCTCGGGTCTAGAAATGGGGCCTGATTTCAGGCCCCAAGTTCTAGCATTTATGGACATCAGAGTGCTCCATACAGCTATTTTTAGAGTGCTAACATGACCCCTGCTATCTGTAGTCCATCAGCCTAGGCTGGGAGACTTGTTCCTGCTTGCTCCAAAATGCTGTCTAGATGTACTCTGTGTGAAGTCTCTGCCTCAGACCCCCAACTCTGTTAATTGGGAATAACAGCACTTCCCTAGCTCACATGGGTGGTGAGAGGATCAATTCACTAAATACTGTGAGGCACACAGATGCTACAGTAATGTGGGCTGGATTATCAATTCCGCAAATTACTGCAAAATGCCACTTTCATGCACTGTTAGCTCCTAGTTTTTACATGTCTGAACAAACTTGATTTTGCAAAAATGGTCCCTCTCTCTTTCTGTGTCTGATGTCTGCTGTTAAAGAAGCAATGAAATAAGGGGGTAGAGATGCAGTCAGGTACAGCAGAAGAACTAAGAGGACAACTCTTCAGGCTAATCACCAGTCTACAAACAAGACAGATTACTTTGGTGACAGGCGTATTCTAAAAACAATGCCTCCCTGTTACGGTTTGAGCCCACAAGTATCTGGCTATAACACGTCCATCTATTCTGGAAGATGAAATTTACTGAGGCATTAACTCCATTATACACAGGAGACGCATCAAGATTGGGGATTTGAAATTATTTCTTCACCCGTGAAGAATTTAACCTACTTTAAAGCGACTGCTTTTCATTAAATCTGGTTACGACAATTTAGCCCTATGCTGATTTACACATTTGTCTACTTCTGCATCCAATTATTTTAAAAAATAATCTGCTACACAACAAGAATATTGAAAGAAATGAATATGTAAGGTCAGAGATGTTTTACTGCCTATAATATTGAAGTTCACACTTGCTAAAGGACTACTCTGTCAATATATCCTGTATTTTTTGCTTTTTTTTTGGACAGCAGAACATATCCTGTGGGTCTATATTAATCCCATTTTTGCATCTCCAGCCTGTTAATTTCTGTTGTTTTGAATGGGCAGCTTCATCTTACATTTTCTTTTACAGCCTTACATGCTCTACTTCAAAACCTATCAACAGAACGTTTTCAACTGCAGCCTGGATTTCCACACCAAGGGATCACGGACAGCAAAGGCTATTTATTAATTAACACAATCCATGTGCCAGCAATGGGTAAAAACCTGTGCAGGCTGTTCTGTACCAGCTGAGCAAATCATACGGGCAGGATGACAATTTGGTTTTCCCTTTTAGTTTCCTGGTGACAAATTCATAAAACATAGACAGCTCAGATTTTGCATGTGAGTGAGCTGGTCATGGCAGTGTGATATCCTATAGCCATCATGTTCCAGTGACTATCAGTCTACCTGAGGTGCTTATTTGGCTCCCATTACCATAAAATCTGAGCATCTCACAATCACCCACACAACACCCTTACGAGGCACAGCAATGCTGTTATCCCCATTTTACACATTTGGAACTGAGGCACAGAAAGGTTAAGTGATTTGCTCAAAGTGACACAGTGAAGCTGGAGGTGAAGAACGGTAACTGAACCCAACTGTCCCAAATCCCAAGCTAGTTCCCTAATTACTGGGCCATGTTGCCTCCAGCTATAGCATCTGTACTTGAGCAATATAAGACAGTGCCTGGAATTTCAAACTTCTAAAACGGAAAAAAAAAAAAGCTGACAGAGAAGGGTTTCCTTATTTTCCTCCTGATTGTGGACCTTTCCTCCCTTAATTACTGAGTTCTGAATTGCAGAATAAAAATTCCACCCTGGAGCAACGAAAGATCTACAGTCAGATCTCATGAGGCCGTGGGTCTAGGAAGAGGCGCTTTAAAAGATGTGGGAAATGTTTTCCCAAAAGAACCAGAACTTGCTTCTTACCTTTGCAGTTGTTGGACAAAATATTTATCATCATAACTTTTTGTAGCGAAAAATCGCTATAGAACCTGCTTATGAAATGTAAGATTCTTATTCATTATAAATTTCCTCTCCGTTTTAAGACTTGTTGAACTGTTGGGAAAAGGGTCTAAGGACCAGTTACCAATAAAATGTGTCTCAAACATTCCTAAACATTCCTAGATTTTCTGTTATGACATAACTTACTGTACCTTTTCTTCTGAAGAGACAGTGAGCTTGTCACTCGATATTAAACTGCAAACCTGGTCCAGATTAAGGCTAAGAAATTCTTCTCCTAGCATCACCTCGGGAAAGTGCTGCTCTGTTCAAAAAATCAAAGGTTGGAAAGGGAAATTATAATGAAATCTATGCGTTCAGTCAACAGAAGGGCTACAGTGTTTAGATAATTATTACCATTATAGCAACACAAAGAAGTAGTTCAGTAGTACTTTAAAAGACTAACAGATTTATTTATTGCATGAGCTTTCCTGGGAGAAAATCCCACTTCGTCAAGTGTCTGATGAAGTGGGATTTTCTCCCACGAAAGCTCTTGCCATAAATAAATCTGTTAAGTCTTTAGAAGTGACACAGGACTCCTTGTTTGTTTTGCTGAACTAGACTAAACACAGCTCCCCCTCTGGAACATTACAGCAACAGGCACTCAAGACAAACATGATTACACTGGAATCAAAATGCTCAATAGAACAGAAAATAGTCTCAGACGAAGTTAAAGAAACCTGATGTTATTTGAAATAACATTTATGCAGACCCAGAGATTCATTCACTAATGGCAGTAAGTCATAAAAACGGTACAAATAAAAACCTTTATAGTGTAGCTACTCCCCACTCTCCCCTGTGGCAGGATACTTACCAATGGCAATTCAGCAAGAATCTGCAGCCCTGCCACCTCTGGATGTGCTTCTTGCCTATGCTCAAAAGCTAAGCAGCATCAGATCTGTTCAGTACTTGGAAGAAAGATCCCACAAGGAAAACCAAAGATTGGAGCAGGATGCGGGGAGGACTGAGTCAATAGACCAGCACTATTCTAAGGAATGCCATGGTGCAGGCTTTCGTGTAACAGTTATTAAACAAAACAAAAACAAAACCTTGGCTCTAACTCAAATCCTTTCAACAAGACTGGCATTGTCTTCACTGGTGTGCCTACCCCAGGCGCTGTTTGACAGCCACACAGGAAGTGAAGAGCTACACGGTATCCTGCTGAAATTTGTCAGTTTATGTGGATGAAACAGAGGATGGAATATCATCCACCTTCATTTGTAGACCTTCCATAACACAGGATCGATCTGCAATCCTCTCAACAGCTGTCAGCCACACTCCACTCTGACCCCTCTCCTGCGCCAGGCCTCCTGCTCCACTAACCCCCTATCCTGGCTGACACCCAACATTAGCATCCTCTTCTCATGCTCCGGCTCCTATGAGCCTAGGGTCAAAATCCCTCCTAACCATAACTTCAGTCTGTAGGCCGATTACTACCTCCCATGCCTATCTCACCTCTCCAGCTACCTTCCCCCTTTTCCTCTAAACTCAAATGACCCACCCTGGCCCAAGTCCCCTTCCACTCTGACTCCAAGAGGCACTGTATTAAAAAAATGACAATGTCGGTGTGTCGCCACTTTACTACTGGGCGTCCAGTGCAATCTGCCAGGCTGCAGCACAGCTCTGCAATGCTTTCGGTTAGCGTAAAGCCCAGAGTTACAAACATCTCAGGAAAGGAGGCTGTTCCTAACGCTGAACAAAACGTTATGGCTGTTCTTCCACAAGTTTACAAATGAACATTGACTTAATACAGTTTCGAAACTTTACTATGCAGAAGAAAAATGCTGCTTTTAGCCAGCATAAATGAAATGAGACAAGCACAGAAAGTTTCCTCACCGTCATTTTTTTTCCCTTAGGCTTAAACTACTTATAAAAAAAAAAAGGAAAAGTTTAACACCGTACTGTACTGTATTTGTTTTGGTTTGGTTTTTCTGTCTGCCTGATTGTGTGGTTGACTGGCCAGTTTGTATAACTTTGGTGTACTATATATATTAAAGCTTAATGAAGGGCATAGGGCCAGATAATTAAAGAATTATACATTTGCTGTTTAAAAAGGCTGAAATCTGTTTGCAGACAATTTTGTCGCTGGACATTTATCCGTACTACTGCAAGCCAGCTCTTTTATACAGTCCAGTCTGTTATTATAATGTTTCCAATGGCTATTGGCGGTGGTTTATGTTACTATAGGATTTGTATACATCACACCATGCATGTGATACTTCAAATGAGAGAACAAAGACAGTCCCTGCCCTGAGGCACCTACCACTTACAGTATACAGCCCCATTTATCCTTTAGCTGAAACATGGCAACATGAACCTTAATCTTGGGGCTTTTCTTTGGAGCAGCAATTTTCAAGGTCTAATCCTTTCAGCACTGAGAAATCCAGCAACAGGCACCAAGGTCGGGTCTCCGGGGTGAAGACTGTACCCTTCATCCATTCTGTACACATGGTGCCACGTGTGATAAACGACAATGAATGCAAAACAATCAGATAATGCCTTCTCTTACATTTCCTCCCTTTCCGCTGGTTCTGCCCTCCAGGAAATGGCCATCACAGATGACATTTACTGCAGCTAAGAGGACAAACTCTGGCCAAACTCAGACCTTAATGGGCCTGATTCTCACTGACAGAGGCCACTTTATAACAGACTGGCTGCAAAAGGGTGGGTGCACGTTACAATCTGCCCCCACTTGAAGGTGCCTTCACAACTAATGGTGTTAGTGTAAAAAAAGAATCTACTGTTGTACCCCTGCTTCCCAGCAGCCAGCAGTCTCGATTCGGCACAGGACTCCAGAGAGCACAATGCATGAGCGCTCTGCTCTGGATAACGCAATCTACCAGACAGCACAGCGCTTTGGCAGTGGACAATGAATGTTCGAGCCCTTGCTATTTGTTACAAGCAAGAGAAATATGTTCTGATTCTAAAAATTTAACAGCATATGCCTTCTCGTATAAAAAAAAGACTGTTTCACCTACTTCAATTATCCGCTGTTTAAAATTAAGTTCTTAAACTAGTCAGTTTCAAGTAACTCGGCTCATACAGCCTTTGGGGTCTCCCTCAGACTTCTGGCTCAGCTCAAAGCTGTGCCGTAAACAAACTCAAAGAATTTTAATGACATTTTTATTAAAGGCATTTCATTAGCATTATGTAGGCTATTGTATTAACAGGGACTCCCAAAGGCCAATAAACTAACAAACGCAGGCCCTCTAATTGCCAAACAACCAAATAAGTATACACTGAATGTACTCTTGTTAGGTTAAAGATTAAACAGGGCTCTGAAAGCCAGGATAATGAGGTATTACAAGCAAACCTTAACACAATGAACCGGTCCTTGCAGAGTATGGTTTTTTTCCAGGGGATAATGCAACAAGAGAGACTGAAAGGGTTTGTCTGGATTGGAGGGAGATTTGGAGGCCCCCCTATTTTTTGTTCTGGACGAGCCTCCACAACATACAATTAAAAACTATAAATGCCAGGCAAAATGTCACAGAAGAGAGGACATGTGAGAATGGAGCCTAATTGGGAAAGTACTCGGAGAACAGGACACAAAGTACAGTGCAAAGCTCAAAGGCAAAATCTGCTGGAGAAAGAACACGGCAGAAGAGTTAAGAGCATGGAGAATTCTGGCTTGGGCCAATTTGGGTTTCCGCTGGCCGATGACTCAGACAGGCAGAAAAGCCAGCAGCAAGTATAAAGAGACGTCATCAAGCACTGTGTGATGGTTGATAGCCAATTAAGTCCGCCATTATTAAGGGGCATCTCCTCTGCGGGGTAGAGTTGTCATAGTTCCATAGATCAATGGAGCCATGACAATCTATATCAGCTCAGAATCTGGCCCCGAGTCTTTTTTTTGCCTAGACCATGGCACATCCAACTAGCACAGGTTAGCTGCTGCTGGATACCAGCTGCCAAACAACCTGAGTAACTAGCCGAAGGCCTTGATGGCACAAAGCAGCTAGAATTCCCCAGCTGAAGGCCACCAAAGCGGTGTTTGACGTTTACTGGGGCCCCTGAAGTTGAATTTAGCTGAAGTGAAGCAGAATGACAGCCTGAGACAGACAGACAGCCATAGCAGTTGGCACGGCTTCTAGTAATAGCGACCTTTCCATCCCAGCTCCACTATTACAAGTCTTGGAGATTAATGCCAGCCCATCAGGCCTTACAAAGCATGGATCGCTACTGGTACCACTTGTTCTACCCAAACTCCCCAAAGTCAGGGAGGCTTTGTGAGAGATTGAGTGCCCTCCAGTGCAATTGCAGACTATGACAGATGCTTTATAACTGGGACTGGACTCAGCAGAAAATGTTCTCAGTGTCTCAGCACCTTGCACTGCGGTTTGGCTTCTAGCTGTTCAGAAACTCAGCCTTCCCTTGGCGCATGCCATGTAAAAAGAGAGAGCATTCTTGGTAGATAAGAGGATGCCCAGCATGACCAGATAGATTCGGGTTCATGCAGTCAGGAAGAGAACTGTTGCAAGTAGCATCAAGAAGGAATTTCTGGTAAATTCACAGTTGCCCATAGGGCCAGTGAATGTCTACTGTCTGAAGTTACTTCCCAGGATAAAACAAAAACAAACCAATGACCACAATGTCTCACCCTAAGTGTAAAATGTATCTATACTCCAAAGATATTAAGAGACTGAATGACAATTTGTGTTCTCTTGATTGCACTGGAGCGTATAAGGTGCAGAACAGAGAGAAGATATCTGCACATCTGAGATGAGTGGGCATGCTTTTCAGTTAGCCGATGGATAAATATTCGAGAAAACTCTGCGTGCAACTTCATAGTAACACAAATCCCCAAAGGGTTGGTCACATGAGTCCACTATAACACGTTTCTGAAGAACAACAGAGTCCTGTGGCACTTTTAAAGACTAACAGATTTATTTATCGCATGAGCTTCCGTGGGAGAAAATCCCACTTCGTCAGACGCTTTGAAGATGGGAAACTTACAGAGTGGGAGGAAATTAAATGCAGAGGAGTGTATGACATAGGATCAGGTCAGGTTGTAACAGCAAATCAAAATAGGTGTTAGGATTCAAACACTGGGGAACAGCACATAGAGAAAGGTGAGGTCAAATCACCTGGTGTAATGAGAGAAAAATCCATAATCCCTGTTTAACCCCAAGGCAACTGAGTCAAATTTGCATATAAGTTCGAGTTCTGCTGTTTCTCTTTGAAGCTGTGATTTGTTATTCATCTGTTACTCTGTTGTTTTTCTACAATAGACTAACACGGCTACCCCTTTGGAATGTTTCTGAAGGTTGCACTCACAGAAGAGATGAGAGAGAGAGAAAGAAACTTGATTAGACAAACAGACAAGATATTCAGCCTCTATAGAGTGCTTTTTCCAGAATAAGAACCAAGCTCTAGTCCTACTACTGATTTAGGAACACAAAGGAAATGCTTCACATGACACCTGCCTGCATTTTACAAAGCACATTAATCTAAAGTCCTTCATTTCACCTCCAAAGTTTCCATTATTTCGAAGGGCCTCCATCTTTTCCAGCACCATAAAATGTTATAACCCTGCAGTCCAAGAAAGAAGCCCATCATGTGTTCTCTGGTAATATTCAAAATGGGTGCATCTACACTTACAAATGAAGTCGACTTAAACTTGCTTAAGTCAACTTAATTTAATCTGCATCCACACTACATTTTCCTTAAATTGACTTAAGCAGCTGCTTAAATCGACTTAAGGAAAATTAAAATCGATTTTACTAAACCTAGTTTTAAGTCGAATTTTCTGGCTAAGTTGACTTGAGAAAGTCGACTTAGCCAGTCTGGACGCAGAGTAGCCCTAAGTTGACTTTAAGTCGACTTAGGGGGCTTCTGGGCTTCCCCACTGCCCTCCCTACCATGGTGGCTGGCACAGCCACAGCCTGGCATGCCCCCCACCCCAGGGCAGGACAGAGCCCTGCCCACTCTGCTCCTATGCCCTGCCAGGGTCCCTGTCCCCCTCAGCCCCCATTGTACCCAGGTACAATGGGGCAAAGACTGAGCCTCCTGGCACTTAGCAAGGGGTGTCCTCCCTGCCACCATGGACCTGTCCCAGGTCCACCTAGCCCCTACAAGTCGATCTAGGCGTCCAGTGTGGACGCTCTAGGTCAATTTGGCAGGGTCCCCTCTAAGTCGACTTAATTTTTGAGCGGGGACATGCTAAGTCGACTTAAATTAACAAGTGTAGACGTAGCCAATGTGAGTTAGCAATGGATGTGTTGGTTCCAGCCCCCCATATCCTTTATACTTGGGAACAGGCTTTTCAAACGGCTGCATAAACCAGGATGCTTTGCTCACCTGCATAGGCGTTTGCCTGCTGCAGCAGCTCAGTGCACGTGTGCACATCTGCGAAGGCTCGAATTCCAAGGCAATTGGTGGGGTGTAACTGGGACTGGAGAAAATCACAGCAGTTTTGTCTAACATCCATTAACTGCAATAAGCTGGCAGCTGGCAACAGTACCTGAAAGGGGAGGGTGGAACAGAATTAGGAACAGAGGTACACATTTGTTTCCTGGCATAAACTCACCAGATAACACCCCTTCAAAATAAAGCACAGGTTTGCTGGGGGAGGGGGAGACAAGGAGTGCTAAAGATTTAGGAGCCACTACGAACAGAGATTCCCTCCCCCACATTGTGGCTGGCAAAATCAGCAATATCTTGGAGCACAGTGAACAGTGATACCCCTCCTCACTTCTTCTCCACTCAAGGGGGCACACAAGCAGGCAGAGCAGAGCAGAGCAGACAGAAAAATGTGTATGCTACAGCCAACCCACTAAAAGCCCCCGTTTATTGATGGTAGGCCCCCCTCAAAGCCTTTGTTCCTCAGAGTATTCTATTCTTTGCAGGCACGGGACAAGACGCAAACCCCATACAAGCACACAAATATTTCATTTTATTTAGGACCCCAACCACTGGAATCTTTAAGTTTCTAACCAAAGAAGTTCCTTTATATGCAGGCAGGTGATCTGTACCAGCCTGTCAGTGGAAAAGTTCATGTGCTTATTGGACCACTTTGGGTTGAAAAGGTTTTCAGTTAAAAAATATTTCCTTGGGCAGGTGGTTCTAACCCTCAAACAATAGCCCCGTTTTTGCATTTACAAAACTGCAGGTGCCTCTTGTATAATTTGTATGCTGAAATACCCGACTGCACCCACAAATGGAGCACTTCAGCATCCAAGTCTAGTAAATGGCACCCACGGCATTGTGAGTGCAAAATTGGAGACCTGAATAAAGCTAAGATGAGCTCTCAGCCTGCAGCATTTAGGACTGTTCATTTGTGAAAGAAAATGCCTTCGGAGTTCATGGATGGGAAGTCAGAGATAAAGTCAGCCTGGACGCTGGAGCGACATTTCTTTTCTCATGTCTTTTGCCAATGCTCTGCAATCAGTTTTTGAGTCTGTGTTCATAACTCTGGCTGGCCCACAGAACCCCCTTTTTAATGGGGACATCAGCCAAATATTGAAGTGGCTTCTAAGCACTTCTAAACTATTTCTGACCAGGGGAAACAAAAGACTTAAAAAACTTACCTTCCTCTGTTGGTGAGAACAACAAGTGTTTCCCCAGCCTTTCCCTCCCCCACACGTCTCAGCAGAATAGTAATAAACCGCCCTTAGGTACTTTCTAAGCCAGTGATCCATTCCAAAAAAAAATCTAACCCAATTGGATTACATGTTAATATTTCCAAGCAGTAAATTTCACAGACAGCTACAACCCCAATAGGCAACAATAAAACAAAAATCAATTAGCCCATGGGCCTGTTTGGCCCAAACACCTGGATCTCAGAAACAGATTAGCTTGCTTGATTAAGTTAAGATAACACTACTCTCCCCTTTTTAACATCTAGCTACTTTCTCATGCTACTAAAACTGCCTCCTTAGTTCAATGTGGAGGTGAGCACCCAGCTTATGGAACCATCGCAAGGAGAGAAATCCCGCCAGGTTCACTACAAGTTGGTAGCAATACATCACAGCTTCCTGGGCACTTCCTTAGCAAACTGAGTGAGAGGATTTCCTTGTGGGTTTTGGGATAAAATCTGCATAAAAGAGGTCACTCACAAGAAAGCTGTACTGCTCTGGGCTACATCTACACAACACATCCACAAAAATTCAGGAATCCTCCCTATTAGTGTATTGGGCATGTAAGAGGTGAAAGGAACTTTATTCTGAGGAGTGGAACAATTCCCCAGGACATAAGCGTTGGGCCTGCTGCATGTTTTCTTTATAGATTTTGGAAAAGAGACTTCATTACCCAATGATTAGAAAGAAAGAAAGAAAGAAAGAAAGAAAGAAAGAAAGAAAGAAAGAAAGAAAGAAAGAAA